>BMAV01001052.1:77140-89305 GCA_019973955.1 Trichonephila inaurata madagascariensis
CTAGGGTTTTGCAATCCTATGTAAGATCCGGCTTGGGTCTCAAAAACTGACTTTGCCTAATATTCTCCGTCACGCCACTGTTAAGTGGTTATGGTCATGGTTAATGTTGCTTCTATCGAATCGTGCTTTCAAATACTGGCGTTAATAAAGACCCCCAGGGTAGAGAGGTTGATTCATGTTAAACTTGTCGAAGCTCAACGTTGCTCATGTTGGTGTGGTATGGAAATCGGGAGAGCGAGGTATCAGGATCAATGCAGTGCAGATACGGGGTTTAAAAATACAAGATCTGTTGCCAATTGACTTCGTGTTGCTTCTAAATATGAGACTCGTTATTAAACAATTAATTAACCCTCTAAGTGGTCTGCATATAAAATCCTGCCATTCTAGAGATGCTTCGAAAATGCACCGCACGTATTTTTTTTTTGTCTTCAAATAAAATTCTCAAAAGCGGTTCAGCCGTATTTTTAAAAATACGGCTCAACAACTTTTGAGAATCTTACTTGAAGGCAAAAAAAGCCTCTCTAGAATGGCAGGATTTTAAGTGCAGACCGCTTAGAGGGTTAATCAAATTCAGAAGATCACAAGGAGGAAATCAAATTAAGAAATCAATCGTTATTTTATTCAGAAAATGTATTTGCTACTCTTAGCCTGAGAATAATAATAAACGTAGTGAACAGAATACTTTACTTGTAGTGAACAGAATATGACTGAAAGAAATAAGGTGCAATTAACTCTACTTAATTCAAAACATAAATCCAAAGTTGCTTTGTCCCATGAATGTCAATGACTGTAATAACATAATTGCAATATTCCTGTGCAATTTCCAAACCGAAATTTTTCTTAAAAAAAAAACGAGAAAAAATGTAGTTTTCCTTAATTTCTATCTTTTTGCTTAATATTCAGTGAAGTAACATGGGCTGTCTCGATAAACTGAAATAGATAGAACAGAATGAAATTATGCATTAAGATGGAAAATGAGGTGAAATTATGCTCGTTTTGCATTGTGTGTGAACGCTTTCTGCTATTTATATCTGTTCAGCACAAGGAATCGGTATAACCATAGCAGAAGAACCACATTTTTTAAATCACAGTCACGCCGATACCTAAGCTGGCAATTCACATCCACGCTGTTCGAACGAGAGAGCTTTGAACCCGATAAATTTAACGTACATCCATTTTTTACACGAAAGAGTCGCCGGTTATACGAGTTCGCTTCTATAACCAGTCGGCTACCATAAGTAACTTTCGAGTGTCATGAAATACTAAATTAAATTGCAATATTTGTCAATGTTATTTAGCATTTTGAAATACATTAATATTAACAGTTAAGGTATCCGACTACGTTCGGAACCGCGATTTTGCAAAGTCGTATAAATGGATAATATTTATGATATTTAGTGTCACTTATAGATTAGAAAATGTACATAAAACTGTTTTCAGAATAGTATTACAGTAAAAAAGTTATTTAAGTACAATATTTCGGCTAAAAATTAACTTAGAATAAACTTTTTTCAAATTGTTCTCCTTTTGAGAAAAATGCTTCTATTATAATAATATTTTGCCTGTATATAGCTCAGACCTCTGTACAGAGATTGAACTGGAATTTTTGAAATATATAACTTAGAATTTGATTTATCCATATTTTACTACAACAGAGGAGAGAAATTTTAAGAAAAAAATGCCGATAATTATTTCAAATGGTTGTAACTCTTAAAATAATGTGAATTTTTCAAAAAACATAGTTGAGCCTCTATACAGAGGTCGCAGCTATACACAGGCAAAATATTATTATAATAGAAGTTTTTTTCTCAAAAGGAGAATATTTTGAATAAAGGTTATTCTAAGTTAATTTTTAGCCGAAATATTATATTTAAATAACTTTTTTTCTTCAAAATGTCCTGAAAACAATTTTATATATGTATTCTAATCTAAGTGACACTAAATATCATGAAAATTATCCATTTATGCGCCTTTTTGAAATCACGGTTCCGAACGTAGTCGGATACCTTAAAACCGAATTCTTCTAGCCATATTGAGAAAAAATTCTGTTCAGGAGGGGTTTTCCTGTAATACTGTACATATTATGTTACAATAAGTAACTAAGCATATATTATTTCTTCATTGTTAGTTTAAGCCAGTGATTCTCAGCCACTAGGCTGCGGTATTTTAGCATGTCACCAAATTTTTGAAATGTAGCGCCAATTTTTTAAAAAAAATTATTAATTATACTTGGAGAAAAAAAAATGAAATCCTGAACGGAGTCATTCGACTGCTTTATAGAAATAAACTAAGAGTATTCGTTGTATATTTAACTTATCATTTCATGAACAGATGGACATATAACACAATTCAATTGGGTTCGTAATCCATTTGTGATAAAGGATACATCTGTATATGAATTAACTTCAAATGAAGAGCGAACTCTATAATCTCACTGTTATAATCAATATTTAATTTCAAAGCATTCGGAAGAGTCAATTAGTCCATTTTGGATTAAAATTAGAGGCAATTATTTCATAATAGCCAGAATTAACCAACTAATTCTACATCTCGTTTGTGTGAATTCTGATTTTCAGCATTAACAAATAATATAAGAATGACAAAAAGATTGAAATTTTTAAATATAGTTGACGAAATGAGAGTGGCATTATCCTTTTTATGACCAAACACAAACGAAATTATCAAAAATCACCAAGCTCAAATCTCAATCTCATTAAATATATTCTTATAATTAGGTTTAAATTAATTATTCAATAAATATTTTGTTTTCTTTGTCGTACATATTATTTTATTTACCATAAAAGTTATTATCATAAACTATTTTACGTATAGTGTATTAGAGATAAGTAAAATTCTTTTAAACTTGTTTTATTGTTAGTGTGCCGCCAAATTTTGAAATTGTTAAAAGTGAACTGCAACAACAACAATAAAGTGTAGAATTACTGGTTTAAACACACAAAAAGAAATGGATAAACGGCTATTATAATAGTATTCCTCCATGGCAGATACAATTGAATTACCTTAAAATTCGGCGAATAATGCACACTTTTAACTCAAAAAATAAGATCGAAATTTAAGGGTGCGCGTTATATGTTGGGTATATAAAAGTGATAGCTTCAATAATAAAACAAGTAATATAAAAAATTTTTTAAGTCAATCCTACTTAGATCTACAAAGTAAAATTTTACTTTAGCTACTTTTTATTAAATAGTTACAATTAATATAAATATGCATATACATAGGACAGAATCACAACATTAAGTGGTAATTAATTTTTATTCATTATCATTAAAGTATCGTATTGTCATCCAAAACAATCGTGTATATAAAATTTCAGTTCAACTGAATGCCTTAAAACGTAAGAAAAAAACCTTTTCAAGTTTTGACACAAGTCGCCAAAAATGATACCAACGTGGCTGTATTTGTAGTTCTTTGAATAATTAGTTTTAATCAATTAATTTTTATTAATTATAATTAAATTACTGTATTGTTATCCTAACTAATCATGTATATAAAATTTCAGCTCAATTGAGCGCTTTAAAATGTATTTTATTAACGATTGAAAATTCCACCAAGATAAATAAATAAATAAATAGAGAGTGTGATCTAATAGTAGGAATTGAANTGGTTCAAAATTATGTGGTCTGTCGCCAAAAGCCCTCGTGTAACTGAACAGGGCGACGATAATATTCAATCAATTCAAATAGTGGTGCTAATAAAGACCCCAGGGTAGAGAGGTTAATTCATGTTAAACTTGTCAAAGCTCAACGTTGCTCATGTTGAAATTCGCATAAAAAAGCTTAGACTTCTGCTGATTGGAATATTGTTTATTTAAGAGAAATGTTTGTGTGTGTGCCATACCTTTTTCTAGAAATATCCTATTTTTTCAAAATCCTTGGATAATACCTTGAATAAATGACTTCAAAACATAAGAGCATTGCTAACGTATATTTCAAGCTCCTTCGTAAAAAAGGGAGTGAGCGTTACACGGTGAATATATATTAAAATTAAAAAATGCAGCTTGAAAGTATAGATGCGCGTTATACACCGGTGCGCGTTATACGCCGGATTTTACGGTAATTGATCAAAATGAGATATTTACAATTCTTCTGGGAGTTCGTTCAGCATTGCCACTGTGTCCATACATGTCGCTTCGTGTTGCTAAGCCCATAAGCAAGGGGTGTAGCTATCGCCGTATCAGCCATGTCAATGATAGGGGTCCCCAACCTACAGGGACCCCAACATGTGTAACTAACAGGGATCCCATATGTAAAAAAGGACATTGAAGGAATTTTGATACAGGGCCCCCTTAGCGCTAGCTAGGCCACATAAGATAAATATTCAAGATTTTGAGAAAAATTCATGATTAATACAAGAAAGATATACTATTTTCTTTTGATATTGGATACGATCCTTTTTTTTTTAACAATATTGGAATATAATTTACGATGATAAAGAAAATGTATTACATAAATGTTAAGATATATGATGCTATTTTCTGAAGGTTAGTTCGCTAATTTTTTTAAGGAATTCGAAGTGTAAAAAATTATATAAAAATGTTTTATAAGAATGCGATCTGCGCAATAAATAATACGGATATAACAATTAAATTTTATAAATGGAGAAACTTAAGCTGACGACCACGTGCTACCTCTTTTGTTTGGTTTGGCATCTTCCTTAACCTTTTAACTGTCATGCCTGAGATTATCTCGGGCGCAGCATTTGTACTCCAAAATGCCATGCCCAAGATAATTTAGGAAGTGCTCCAAAATATATGTTATGTCCAAGATAATTTAGGAAGTGCTCCAAAATGTCACACCCGAGTATTGTACGGGGTAATTTACTATGGGTGGTGTAGAGATCGCTATTATCAGGAAATATCCTTTCATTCAACAATTCGAAAACTCCAGAAAAAATATAAAAAGATATTTTTACATTTATTAGACAAGGTACTCTGGAACTCCTTTTTGTTCCATAAAAATGCATTTGGGAAATGCATTACAATTTTAGAATTTCGAATCCAAATTGTAGAACTGCTGTTACATAAATATGATGATACAGCTTTACAGCTTCTGGACAAAAGAATGCTGTAGACCACCTACAATTGATAACCCTTGTTCGTCATAGTGAAAAAACATTTTATATCCCATATTCTTTCTATTCCTGTGAAATGTGAGCCAGCAAGACACTGCAAAGTTTATTTAAAAAAAGGATGCAAATGGAAAAAAAGATAAAGAAGGAAATATGATTCTGGTGTAATAATTGCGTAGTTGGTCTGTGTTTGGAAAAATGTTTCATTTTATAACAAACTAAAATGAATTATTAAACTACTAATATGTATTCATTTTTATTTATTTATATTTTATTTTTTATAAATAATGTCCCACCAGTAGCGAACTTTACCACTGCCACATTGTGGTGCAGCCACATCAAACGAATATAAAACCTAAAAAGTTTATGCAAGTAATTCCAACTATCCATTTTTAACTACTAAGTGTATTTAAAAATGGGTGGTTAAGGTTGGTGGTGGGACTAATCCCCATCTGGTCTAGTGAAACTAGACTAGATTCATGCGCCCATAAATCTGTACAAAGTCTAAGAACAGCAAGGAGGAAGCAACAGCCTCCTCACAGGAAAAACCCAGGCATTGCAGAATGTGCTAAGGAGAAAAAGGACTGATGTTACATTTGGTGTAAATTGGGAAGCTTCTTTTGGCATCTTCAATATTCATGCACATCAGATGACCAATAGAAAATCGCGAGAATGCCGCCTGATGTGATCTGGAACCCTTGAATGAGATGGCGAATCCAGGCTTGTTTTGTTAGTACTATGGATGTACAGGAGGGACTACCCAGGTTCTACATATTAATTCTTTAGCCCTGGAGTAGATCTCAGTCGACGTAAGGACCATGTGGTCTTCCGGATCCACAGGGTCGGTGGTAGCCGCCTTCGCAAGGTCATCCGCTACCTCGTTCCCGGGCAGGCCTACATGAGAAGGGACCCACTGTAGAAGAATAGGATGCCGATCTGAAAGCTGTTGAAAAAGATGTAGAATACTCCTGCAGGTGCTGTCGCCAATAGATGGCCAGTTCGATAAATGCTGGATGGAGGATCGATTGTCTGTCATGATCCAAACTTCAGAAAAAGCTTGGTCTTTTATGTTATTAATTAATGAAAGACCACACACATGATAGCTACAGAAGATTGTCAGCATTCCTCTCTGAATTTTGATGTGCTTCCAGGTAGTTCAATTAAAACTCCACTGCCAGTAGTATTATTTAGTAATACTAAATATATTTAATTTTTGCAATAAAATTTTTTTTTCAATTTATGTACTCAAATCCTCAAAATAAATTGAATGTTAAAGGATTAATTCAAGATGTTTTTTCTCCTTCGAATTTTTTCTCATTTGCAAAGAAATCCCGAATAACCACACTAATAGTAGAATTTTGGGCAAACGTGATCACACCAGTAGTTCGAAACTAGCCGCAAACGAATCAGTGGTGTATACAAGGAAGCGGGAGTTTGTTTGTTTGACGGGGGCTAAACAAACAAGGTTTGACTTTAAGTGGGCTGCAAAAAATCAATGTTCACAGAAACATAAGTTTATTTCGAATAATACATTATAATAAGCATAAATAAAGGAACAAGAAAAATGTAATGTTTATGTCCTGGCACTTGACATCTCTTCCGTGCTAGTGTCTTTCCTATTACGGGAGAAATTTTGATATTTTATAATTAATTAATTATTGTGTGCCGATATATACTGGCCGGGACGCATAAAGGTTCGTTGTAAGGCGCATGCAGCCCACGGGCCATGAATTTGACACCCCTGGTCTCTCTTCGTGGTTTTCAAAACCTTCTCCCCCCATAGAAGTAGTCTGTACACGCCAGCCACTGATACGGATTTCTGTTAGGGTTAACTTTTCAAACAAAAAAATGGCGCAAAAAATAACTCAAGTACAAATAGAGTATAATATAAAAAACTTATGGAACACAAACACACAATTATACAAGCTTCAGATAGATTTATAAGAAATAAAACTTATCGTCGTAAGTGTGTGGCGTTTTAATTAAATACAATGTGACTAGAAAATATTCTTCCCGTGTTACCCACCCAGAACAACTTCGTCTTCCTGTCGACATGGTTGAAAATCACGGGGATTTTTTTTTTTCAATTCATTTTATATACAGGTTTCGAATTAGGCATAAGTTTTTGAAGCAAAAACGCATTCTCGTGCAGTCTTGTAAGGATTGGTTTATATTCGGAAATACATCGTATATAACTTTTTCTTTTTCAAATTATTTTTAGGTAGATTTACATACAGGGTGGGGCGTGGAATCTTCCTGTTTTAAAAATGCACTAAAATACACTACATGTTTCATTTGACTTTATTGCTATTTTCCACCTACCAGACAACACATTGGAGATTTGAATTTACTCAGCTTTAAACGCAGTGTCTGTTAAATGTCACCCCTCATTATCAATACACTGATGTAGTCGATTTCGAAAACTCTGAGTCATCTTTTCAAGCATATCGACCGGGATATTGTCAATTTTGGCTCGAATTGGTCTTCCAGGGTCTTGGAGCGATCTTTGTAAATCAGGGTCTTGAAATAAGCCCACAGGAAATAATCAGGATGGGATAAATCAGGAGAGCATGCAGGCCAGTTTACGGATACTCGCAGAGAGATGCATACGGGATCATGCGGGGAGATCATTCGGGGAATGATGCTTTTAAAATACTCATGGGAATTCTGAAGGTGTGGGCTGTGAATCCATCTTTACATGTTGTCAAGATCCCTTTCTTGGAGAGCGGAAATGAAGCATTGTTGGATCCTTGTCACATACCGGTCTAAATTGAGCTCGTTCCACATTTTCAGGTGCTCTAACGGTCTTCAGATGTTCTTTCCTTTCTTTGGAGACATTCCGCGTTGCTCGGAAGGTATTATTTTACATTAACCTTTTCGCGACGAGCGAGTCATATATGCATTTGGCACGAACGTACCTCATGGCCCCGGCGGTGCACATATGCATTCGAGAAAAACTGTCTCCATGTCCGGATGGTGCATATATGTATTTTCAGCTGGAACAATTTTTAATGATCCCTAGATGGCACCCTATGTCCATTATATTGAAACAGAACGTAGTTTGAGTAACCTGGCCTTCAGTTTGTTTATATTCTGTTTGGATTAGGTATTTTGCTCATCAGAGGTGGTGGGGGATAGGATATTCGAAATGTAAGCAAACAGAGCTCGGCTCGTAAAATTTCCACTTGATATAAAACATTCGCGTTTCTAATAACTCTCCAAATGCTTTTTTATTTCCTTTTTCTCTACAGTGTGGAGTGTTTTACGGTTTTAGCTTCAGTTTTGTTACAGTTTTTGTTGCTTTTGGATATATTTCACGTACTTTTCATATTTCAAAAACCTTGACTTCAGATTATTATTTAATTGTTTTGAAGGTATTTTCCTACCCATAATATGAACAAAAAGGGTAAAGTCAAAGTGGACGGTCACAAACTGTGAGTAAACAACAAAGGAAAATAAATGCAACAAACATTTTACTCTTGCAAATCATGCAATGAGGGGCCCATATTTCGGGGTTTTTTTACACTCCCCCCTCTTTTTAAATTTTTGCTTTTTTTTTTGAATAATAATCTTTGTCATAATTAATTAATTCGAAAGTTTATTAATATGTTTCGTCAATGAAAATTTTGGGAAAAAATTAAATAGCTCTTACAAAATTTATTTCCCAAGCTAAGTGATAGTTTTTTTTTTATATAACTTCATATAAATTAAAGGAAAAAACTTTAAACATTCTATTTTTTAATGCAACTGACAAGTGTAGTAATATAAAGGGGTACCAAAAATTACGATGTTAGGACGAAATTTTTATTATTTATGCTTTTTCTTTGGGGAGCGATGCAAACGCCCCCTCCCGAAACGTCCAAGAAAAGGGGCCGTCCTAAAGAGGTTAAAACACATTTCTAATCAGGAACAGGTCCTCGTGGAGGAATATCGAAGTGACGACGAAAGGCACTTTGTACTGAAATCACCGACCGACCGTTAGAGAAATACGCCTCTACGGCAAAATTGCGCTGCTGCCTCGACCACAACATGTTTGAGACTGAGATGAGGGGGAACACAAATATCCTAGTCTAAACACCACCTCACACTCCTTCCCTCTCTAAGAACATCACTGCAACAAGTTCAAAACGGGAAGTTCTTGCGCCCCACCTTGTACATAGCAATGTGGCAGCGGTAGCAGAGTGGTATAGGTATCGTATCGTGACGAGTTCGAGCCCAGTACCACTAAAGACCCGCCGTGTAGGGCAGCGATGCACGTTAAATCTGTCGAGAGCGGAAACGTCCTCCCGTTGGTGTGGTGTGGTAGTTAGTAGAGGGGGTGTCAGCTCAGGTGTCTTGCACGTCACTTGTTAATGGTTCAAAATTACGTGGTCCGTCGCCAAAAGCCCTCGTGTAGCTGAACAGTGCGACGTTGATATTCATTCAATCAATCAATGTACATAGCAATAAGAATTTTCTTGCTGAAATACACTAATAGCACCACCCAATAAATGCTCATATGGTATTTGAGGATCAAAAGCATAGTTTGATACTGAACTGCATCCATACGCTTCAAAATTAGCTATAAATCGCACAATTCAGCAGGAGTCAAGCTACCCAAACCATTACTGATCCTTTTCCCGTTTGTCGATTGAAATATTCATTCCTTTCCCTCCTTTCCAAGTGATTCCAATAATGTTTTCAAACGTTTAGGCTTCAAGGGTAAACTTATTTTGATCAAAAATACACTTGTCAAAATTTAAGAAAACAATGAAAAAATTTACCGATACCCAAATGAAATTGCAAAAAAGGGAGGTCTGGAGTCAGTAGAAACACGTAAGTCAGTAAAACGTCATGCGTATGCAAATATCAGGAAAAAAAACGTCAGAACGTGTGAGCGTACGCAAAACCTATGTCCCGCGCTGCTCAACAGTAGAATGAAATGAAGTACAACGAAACCACCATATTCTCGCAAGTGCCAGTGAGTCGTTTTTTAAAAAAAAATATCGGGATACCACAAGTGGGAAGGGGAAGGGGTACTGTCACCAGTGTAGCTGCAGAGTTCAGAATCAACAAAAGGTCGTTTCGCCCCCTTGAAAGCGTTCCAAATCCAGGAAAGCTGTTAAAAAGGTTGGTGTGACCGCCCGAGTACGATAACGGGGGGATGACCGATATATCATCCTGCAGGCGGTTCGACAGCAGTCAGCTAGCGCCATTGCTCAGAAACCTGTACAGCAACAGGAAACGGGGCGGTTTTACTGGGCCAGACCCCTTCAAAAAAGGGGCCTTTTCACCCGGCCCTGAACGCTGCCCCCCGTTAAAAGATGGGGCCACCGTTTACAGTGGGACAGAGAGCAAAAAAACGGGACAACTGATAAAGGAGTCGTTTTTTTACGAATGAGACTGGTTCAGTAAAAACGATTCCCCGCGTTTTGATTTGGAGAGAGATCGGGCCCCGGGTTTTTATCCCAGTAACATAAAGGAAAGACATCGTTATGGTGGTCCTGGGTTCTTGTCTGTGGCATTATGCTGAACCGGGGAACTGAGTTTCCCATTTCCGACAGAGGGTCTGTAAGGGGGGATCGCTATTGTGAGGGGGTTTTTTCCCCCATCTCTCTTTCCGAGGTTCCTTTGGGCCCAGACTTCATCTTTATGGATGCAATGCACGCCACACGACCTTGCTGTTGAGGAGCTGCTGGAAAGTGAAAATATCACTGAATGGTTTGGGCCAGCGTGCTCCCAGATTTAAATCCCATCGAACATGTGTGGGATGCTTTGGGGAGCGTATTGCCACACCTCACATCATCGGGGTACAACCAACAACTCAAACAGATGTTGATTGAAGAATGGGGACTCCTACCAAGAAATGGACCAGCTGGTTCTGAGTATGCGGAGACGGTGCAAAAACCATTGTAGTGGGGGGGGCATATACCATATTAAAGGGAAAATCTGCTTGTTGTTCTTCCCTTTTGGGAAAACAATCATGAGTCACGATACTATGGGTTTAATAAAGCTTGTTTTTTTTTTGATTCCATACCGTAGCGTTGTACCTTTTCAGCGCCGATGCTTTCGTCATCCTTCGTACATAATACTCTCCCTCATTTCAGAATTTCATGTCTCTGAGATGATTTTTCGTGAAGTTATGGCAATAAACCCACCTGTTGCTTAAGTTTTGCACACCAGTGTATAATTTATTTCTATTCATAGTTCCATGACAAGGAATTTTTAGTCCATTTCAATCTTCTAGATGACGCTTCAATAGCATGGGAGTTTTCTTCATTTTTATAAATTTTTTGTCAGTGTTTGTGCATAAGATTTTTCCAAATTCTGACATGTGAAGTTTTTTTGCTGAAACATTTCAAAAATTTTCTTAAGTTGAAAGACCTTTTTTAGTTGATAGTTGAACAATTTGACGATTGTTGTTTCCAAGTTGCTTTATTTTGCATCAATCATCCATTCTAATTATGTCACTGTGAATGGCAGTCTTGGAACCTTTGATTAACTTAGCGATTTCCTTCCTTTTTTCCCCATTTTTTTAAAACAAGATTTTTCCCACCCTTTCACCCGATATCTGTATACACCCGAAATATATCTAATAAATGCAAAAAAACCTTGCAATCTTTCAGCAAATCTTTTTATCCGACCGACTTGTGACTTCGATTAATAGAACAGTTATGTAAGAAGACGTTAGTGAAAAATCATTGTAAAATTGCGAAATTTGTGGTTGCAGTAGCTAATGATGTGATGGAGAGTGTTAATTTTCCGCATTTTCAAAAATGTGCTAGTCCCCCATCCGGCTAAATTTTTTTAAATATTTTTCCCAGTACGGATATAAGACCCTACCTTTCACTTCGCACTCACTTTTTGCTAAGTTTCGGGTTACCTTGTATATACCACATATAATTAACCTTAATTAAATATGTTTATGTGGCCCTTCGGTAATATTATTTGAGGCAGATCAAAATTTAAGTTTCCCGAACTTTCAACACCTTTTTATGATACAGTTACTATCTAAAAAAGGGATCTATTTTATCTTTCTTGAAAGTGAAACCTTTTTAAATTCCGAACTTTATACCTTGGTATCCGACTACGTTC
>BMAV01001053.1:10052-55476 GCA_019973955.1 Trichonephila inaurata madagascariensis
CCATAACTTGGGAGTATTCTATTAACAAATTACAAATGAAATCTGTTCAGAAAAATTTTGTTAATGTATATTTCCACAATTTTTTTATAAAAAAAAATCATACCTCAAGTGCAAGCAGTTAAAGATATTAGAAATGTGTGCTTTCTCTTTCCTTTTTTTAACCAGTCTCAGCCACAGGAAAACGTGGTTGGGTACAGCTAGCTATAACAAACTTAAATGATAAAAAGCTATCAAAAATCAATTATTAACAACAAATTTTCAACATTTCAATGAAATCACCAAACAAAGGTACTTGGGTACTGTTGCTACTATATCAACCCCGATTTTGTTCACGTCATACACAGTGAATTGGCAATTAAGTGCTAATGTTGCCAATATGGTTACGAAAATACATAAATATCAAAACAAACACAAAATATACATCGGAAAAACTTAATTTTCTCATTTGTATTTCATAATAACACCTAATAAAATTTTGAAATTACACAAAATACAGATTTTGTGTCTTAATGTTATTGCCCCAACTATTAGAAATTTCAATAACTATTTCATCGAAAAATTCACTACCAAGTGCAAAGAATGGTTTTCCCTTATTGAATGCATATTGCAGTATTTGGCGATGTCTTTTGATTTTAGGTAAATGGCCGATGAAAAAAAAAATATATATTAATTTAATTTAGATTCATTGGAAAAAGTTAAAATATGTGGAAGATTTTAATTGGTATGCGCTACTTGTTTGTGGAGAGATTTTGAAATCACGCCAAACACATCCATAGGGTACAGAATTAAAATTAGTATTTTATATATAAGAATTATCCAAAGTAAATATCCTGAGCTTAAAAATAAATTGAAAAACGATATACAATATTAAAACTAATTGACATAAAAAGAGCTGAACTATCTTTATCAATGCAAAAGTATAATTTGAAAAAATAATTACAATCTTATGACCACATGCTTCCTCAACATGTATTTGAGCCCTCTGCCTGTTTTGCTCATTCACTGATGCCTACTCTAATTTGATGAGCAACTATCCTTCGCACTGCGTTTGCTTGGCCAGTATGATGACCTAAGTTCGAGTTTCTGCAATACAATTTTATGTACTCAAGCCGATTGACTGCAGTTAAAATGAAGGTTTAAACAAAAATATATGAAATTACAAAACAGCTCTGAGTGGGCCTTGTATCCGAATTCCTTTGAGGCCCTTTTTCAGATAGGAGCACCATGTATATAAGTGAAACTGTAATAACATTCGTTGGGGCCCCTGCATCATTGATACAGCGGTAGCTCTACATCCCTGACAAAAGCAAACCATAATAACTTCAAGTATTTTTTTAAAAAATTACTAATGGAATCTGTTTAAGAAGGTTATAATCTTATAAAGCAATCAAAAACAAAATAAGGTGCAATATTTTGATGACTTAAAATCAAAAAATCTAGGTTTTACCATTTGTATTTCAATAGTAACATCAAATGAAAAGTACTTACAAATTATCGCAACCTATTGAGCACATTGTATAAAACGAAGCACATGATTGACAATTCTGAGCATACAACATCTGCGAAAATGAAATGGCTAACTTTGCGAGTTATCATGAAAGTTGGCGATTGTTGCGATAATATGTAAGAATAAAATGAAATTTAAAAAGTTGTCTAAAACAGAGAAAAAAACATTCTTATTAAAGGCTCCGTCGATTTATTTCGTGAAATTAAAATGTTTCCAAGTGGGAAAAAAATATTGTTTCCAAACATTGAATGTTATATCGCGGCATTTGGCTACGTCTTTTTATTTCAGGTAAATGATTAACGGAAACTATTTGGTAGAAAAATAAGTAGCGTACAGAAGTCAATTATGTAAATTTCATTTTCGCTTAATAAAGAAAAATAAATTTAGCTTAAAATTACAGAAAAAAACACGATGTAGAATTTAAACAAAATTGTAAACATCTCGCGATAATACTATCCAATTGTTGCCAAACCTACAAAACAAAATTTGAGTTGTTGAAAGAATAACTTTTAAAAAATGATTTATTCAAAAAATAATCCCAATTACTTATCAAAGAACAAAAAAAAAAAGATAAATATGACAACCAATAAACATAACCATAGTAGAATTATACAATAATTCAGAAAAAATTATGTGTAAAGCTTAAATTTTCACAATCAGAGCGAATCGTGACCTCGTATGATGTCATAACACTAAAAAATCACTTAAAAATTAAATTTAAAAAATTTAGAGTGAATTTCAAAATAAAAAGTACATAAGATCCTGACCGGAGTCAAATGCAGCATTGTGTCAATTTTTCAGATAAATCCATTCCGAACTTTTTGAGTTATGCACAAGCATACACAAACCAACACAACATTTTTATATATATAGATATAAGTTGGAAAAAAAACAGTATGGGGAAAGCCTAGATATATATATACATGTACTGAAAAAAAAAACCACACACACATACACTAAAACAATCTGATAAAAACATTTTGATATTTTTTACTTTAATTTTAATCTTTTTCATTCCACTGTGATTAGTCAATTATTTAAACTCGTATCAAACTAAAAAAAAATGTTATACAAAATTGTTAAAAATATATTCATATAATTTTAAGTATTATTATAATTTATATAATATATATTATTTATAACATTGTATATCATTTTATAAAACTTTTTGTAACTAATTTTTATATAAAATATTATTTAATGTTTTTTTTCTTACAAAAAGTATTATTTATTAATAATTATATTTATTGCAGTAATTATTTTATATACGTACTAGTTGGTATACCTGTTCTTCGCACGGGTGAATTTAAAAATTAAACAATACAGACTGAAGGATAAAGAAGTTTTTAATGAGTTAATTTTACGTGAATTGTGAATTAAACAAAACAAAAAAAAACCATGTTTGCTAAATTTTAAGTCTTTAGATATAATAGCTGATTTTTTTTATTATTATTTATGATGCTATTATTATATATATAACTTTCTTGTGGGTCGATTTTTGAAAACACCTACCTGCTCAGCAAAAGTAACACATTGTTACAAATTTTGTGTAATAAACGCTTAAAATAGTGTAAATAATTTGCATTTGGATGTGTAATATGTTAATATTACTTTCTTATGTATTTATTTTGTGTTAAATAGCTGTTACCCGCGACTTCGTCCACGTGGAATTTTAACAAAAAGTGTTTATTCACTTCGCAGAGTTTACGAAATGTCATTCTTCTATTTTGTGAATCTATGTTTCTTTTTTGTTTTTTTTCCTTTTGCTTTTTGTTGAGCAAGGGTGAAAAGGACGAAGACCTTAGACACTGTCGATGGGGTGAGGACTAAAATCATTAGGATCAAAATAGGTCTAAGTAGCAGTAGGGTGAAACACGAACACAAATGAAGCCGCAAGGAAGGAGGTGAAAGGGACGCATGACTTTTGACAATGCAGTTAAGGACTGTAAAACCATTAGGATCAAAGGGCATGAACGGGAAATATCGCAAGTGGCAGCAACCTAATCAAACAAAAAAGTTTGATATAACTGCTAGAAATTGTTGAGACAGAAGACTCGCGAAATAAAATAATCCTTATTAAATAAAAATAATCCCTATTGAAATAAATAATCCCTGTTTGAATTGGATATTACTCACTATTTCATTGGTTTTAATTTTATTTTCTCGGAACCCTAATTTTTTTTTCTAAAATAGAAGTAGCCTAAGTTACTCCTTATAACATTAGCTATCTGCCAGTGAAAGTTCCATCAAAATTGGTCCAGCCGTTTCAGAGATTAGCCGGAACAAACAGACAGACAAAAATTTTAAAAATTGATTTTTTCATATAAGTACCGTATATACTCTAAATGCATTTAGTACAAAGCTGTTAATTTCAAATTACAAACAGACACTTCATTTTTATTTAAATGTATAGATTAATAATTATATCAACCTGATATGCAATTAAGGCATAGTAATTCTCGTTAAAAATAAAGATTGCATTAATATAATGTTAATAATGCATACTAGCTGCATGGTCCGACGTTGCACAGACTTTCTCTACTTTTACAAATTTTCGCTTCCCAACACAAAATCACTACTTCTATTATTCTTTTACGAAGTGTCGTCCTCGTCTCTTGACAATGGTTCAAAATTTCGAGGTGTGTTGCCAAAAGCTCTTGACTAGGTGAACAGTGCGACTTTAAAATTCACTCACTCACTTTGCAATTTTTTAACCCCCAGAAACGAAAATGTACCTTTTTCAAAAATAGTTGTATACTAAAGAAAGACAGAAAAGTAGAAATTTTTAAATTTACAAAATTCCAAAACTATATTAAATGTTGAAGCATTTGTGTGAAAGCTATAAAGCTGTAGAACGTATGCATTTAAAATACACATGAAAATTATTTAAACTTTCACCAGTAACTTTTGGTTTCTACAAAAAAACACATTTAATCCATACATACAACAAACAAATCAGAATGTAATATATTTCAAATAATACATATTCATAAATAACTTTCACAAAATCATGAATATTATAAATTTTTAGTATATTAGTGCACAGGATAAACATGAAGAATAGTCTCTTTGCATGAAAAATGCAAAAATACACAGAAACATCAAGATAAATATAAAAAAATCATTTGGAAAAGTACAGATGGAAAATGTATATACGAGGGTTGGGACATAAGTCATGGCAACTATTTTTTTTCTAGTATATATGAGAATGGATCACAAACGTATATGTGTTGTGTGGAAGTTCTGCAGGCATAGTGTATATACAAAAGAAAAGATGGCTCTGTGATAGCTGGTAGTAGCAAAGTGAGGACTGTGAAACCAGTCAGTGAGTGTCGTGTGATGGAAGTAACCCGTGTTGAGCAGCGTTCTTACATCAAAATAGCCATTCTCCGAGGAAAAAATGCGATGGAATATCACAGTGAATTAGTGGAAGTCCTTGGAAATAATGCCTTACCATACCGAACAGTAGCATGGTGGGTGTACTGTGTTGTCATTCTTTTGCACCGTGAAGACCATATTGCCCTGTATACTACCGTAATAAATTAGTGTTTTATGATATTTCAGTGCCATTCATTGTCCACACATGTAGTTAACACCTTGTCCTTTCGTCTGTATATGTCACATTTTCCAACCAGACCGGTATCTTCAAGAAAAAAAAACAGTTGCCATGACTTTTGCTCCAACCCTCGTAAATCAATATAGCATTCAACAGATATGCTTAAAAACTATATTATGTACAAATGATTTGAAACTGTCTTTTTTCCCCCTAAAGAAAAGTATAACAAAATTGAATAAGAAATTATACATAAACAGATCATTTTGAATATACATAGTCAGATTTTAGAAGTGTGACATTTACTCATCATTACATAAAATTGAGTAGGAAAAAGATGAAATTTTCTTTTTTCTACCTTACAAGTCATAAATATGTGTATATGGATTTCAAAACTAATTATGACCATTTGGGTTATTTTGAAAAACTATTTCAAGCAAAACTATTTTTCATGTCGCACATAAAACTACATACAAGCAAAATAGAAAAAGCATTTCATTATTCACTCATATAACCAGTGTCATGATGGTTCCGAAAGAGATTTTTGATTCTTTACAATATTATTTGCAAATTCTATTTTCTCCTGCATTTCATGCAGCTTTTCCACTTGCTGTTGAATATCCTAAAATTTTAAAACATTGGTTTAAAAAATGCATTATACATGCATTTTAATATAGAAAGTAATATTATCGATAACTTCAAATAACTCTGAACAAAAAAAAACACCTCCTAACAGTTTGTATTACATAGAATAAAGAACTTTTCTATTGATATTATAACATGCATAAAAATAAATCAAAATGGAAAGCAATTAGTTTAATTGGAAAATTATAATGCAGTAACATATATGCTTACTTAGTATAATGAATAAAAATAAAAATAGATGCATTTTACATTTAAGAAATTTAAAAGAACAGTGGTACCTCAGTATATGTTCACTTTGAAACAAATTCATCCTGGTATCTTGATTTGTTTTGGATATGATTCAGTGTACGTTAAATTGTGCACTCGGCTGGTGGATGGATATCAAAAAATGTTGTACAGTGCCACCACCTGAAAAAAGGCTCGAACTAGCCATAACAGCATTTTCTGGAAAAACAAGACATGCCATAGTTTGAAAACATCCCGAAGAGAAAAAAGCAAAGATCTTTGGACAGATTTTCAGTAAAAATCAAACCTGATCATCCATAACAAGGTTCAGTTAGGGAAAAGAGAAAACTAAAATCTGTTTAACCATCATTAATTTTAACTAACTGCTTTTGCATCTAAGTATTTTATATTTAGTATTACTTAAGCAATTTTATTTAAGTACATCAAGATATAATACAGCAATAAAAACATGCTTTTTTTATGACATTGGTTTCGTCATTTTTTCTCCTTATTCTTATGGGAAAAATTAAGTCTTAGGATGTGGAATGGATTAAGGGCATATACCAAGGAATCACTGTATAATTCTTTTATTTAAAGACATGCAAATGTAAAGATTATGCTATAGTTTACCTTGAATTCAAAAAATCTAACAGTAATGCAATGTGTTTTTCATAACATAAACAGAAAAACTACTAAAATTAATCAAAAACATTTATAAAAGAAGATAATACAAAATCTGATTATTCCTTGGAAAATAAAGAATTTTTTTTTCTTATCACAGCTCATAAATCTTAAAATTTCTGTATAGGTCTCTCAAGAAATGCATGAGGTTTTAAAGTTAGAAAAAAGCTCAAAGTATAGTATAATTATAACTGAAACTATTTCTAAACCATAAAGTGATAAATGAATATTGATTGTGATTAAGATGGAATGGGATTGCATGAAAGAAAGAATGAGAAAGAAGAAATCATATTTAGCCCTAAGCAACTATTACATATAAAATGCCACAAATGTAGCTGGCCATGATAGAAAGTAAAGCTTGAGATGATAAAATTTTACTTTTTGTACAATTTTTATGTAAAAATAAATTTTCATTTTTTTTAAAAAAAATTACTAGTATTTTGATTTTTACAATGTTTTTCAATATTTTAAACACTTCTGAATAGTTTTTTAGAGTTAGTCTATT
The DNA here is from genome assembly GCA_019973955.1 of Trichonephila inaurata madagascariensis. Lineage (NCBI taxonomy): Eukaryota > Metazoa > Arthropoda > Arachnida > Araneae > Nephilidae > Trichonephila > Trichonephila inaurata. The sequence goes on from BMAV01001053.1 coordinate 17,169, forward strand.
CTAATATACACAAACTTATAGAGTGTATTTATATATTTTAAATTTTATATATATATATATATTCTTTTGCAAAAGGTAATTTCATTACAATTAATTATGCAAGTATTTGTAATTTAAATACAAGACTGAAATCAATTATAGTGCATTGCCATGTGTAACAGGAGATTGAAAATATGTGAACATTCAGCAGAAAAAAATATATTACTTTGCATTTAACTGAAATTAAAATTTTCTGATAGGTCAATAAAATACAATTACAATAACTAAGTTTCAATCATCTCGTACAGATATCCCCCACCTCCAATCTTACAGCAATTTTAATGAATGTGATTATAGTTCTCTTTTTATTTTAAATTCCTTTAATACTGAAAACTGAATTTTTAACTTCAGTTCAAATTAATTATTCCATGCATGAATTTATCATCTTTGAAATGTTTAATTATAAACTATTTTTGCAGCTGTAACAGATTAAATGGGAAGGAATAAATCATGGATAACACTTTTAATTCCTCAGGATTACAGAAATAACATTTTTCAAAAATTTCTTTAAAAATCAAATTATGTTTAATATATGTTATATATATATACACATAACATTTAATTATTGACGTAAATGAAATGTCACCTAAGTGTTCAAAATTGAATTCCAAGGCTATCGTGAATCCAAATTTCCAATGAATTTAAATTCTGGTATAGTAACAAAATTATAAATCTTTCAGCCAAATTAAATATTTACAGAAGAGTTTTAGTTCCTTCAAAATGCAGAATCGTTTGTTTTTGTTAGCTCAAATAAACATATAGAGTATAGGAAAGCAAGCAATTAGCAATGATTCCATTAAATAACACTGGTCAACATGATTTTTGTCTCATGAGTACTAATAGTTGTACTTAATGCAGTTTTTTATCGTGTTTTCAAATATGTATTTGAAATTTCTCCATCACCCACAGTTTTTTTTTAAATTTTAATTTCAATTAATGTATTAAATATTTTTTCTAATAAACGATCATTTCTCCATTGTAAAATAAAAATTCCTAGAGCATTGTAAATGTGATGGAACCAGATGAGCTAACTCAAATGGTATCAATGCTACTGTTGTGCAAATTCAGACATGTACAGACACTTTGGCACCAGACACAACAGACAAGCACAGACATGGTCTAGACTAGCATGCATTCATTAGAACGATGTCAGTTGTGAGATAGTAGTGAACCAGTAAACACATAATTGTGAGTGCTTTGTGTCTGGTTGTTGTATGTTACGTATTTACACATTTATTTCTTTTAATTTGTTGTTAGTTACAAAATGCATCGAGCTTGTTTAAATGAGCATAACAACTTTTGTTATATATGTGGTGAAGTGACGCTCAAGTCCAAAGGCGAAACCTTACTCCACTAGTAAATAAGTGTAATGAACTTTATTTTGGATGCAAAGTGGGGGACCAAACAAAGACATGGGCTCCACATATATGTTGTTTATCATGCACTAGGCTTCTCACTGCATGGAAGAATGGCACACGGCACATGCCATTTGCTATCCCTATGATTTGGAGGGAACCCAAAGATCACTCCTCTGACTGTTATTTCTGCTTAACAAACATTAAAGGGATTACGTCAAAATCAAAACATACGGTGGTGTACCCTGACTTGCAATCTGCAATGAGACCAGTTCCACACAGCGAAGAATTGCCCATACCAAAGCCTCCAGAACATGTGACTTTAAATGAAGAGAGCTCAGATTCCGATAGAAGTAAGGAAGAAGAAGAAACAGTTTATGGTGAAACAACTTTTGAACCAAGCTGTTCATCTGAGCCTCATTTATTGACTCAAGATCTTAACAATCTCATACGAGATTTAAAGTTATCCAAAAAACAGTCTGAAATGGTTGGTTCCTGGCTAAAAGAATGTAATCTTCAAAAGAATACAAAGATATGTACTTATCCTAGTCGTCATTCTCAATGTAAAGACTATTTTTCAGAAGAAAATGGCTTAGTGTTTTGTAATGACATTTCTTCTCTTATGGAGACATTTGGTATTGAACATAACCCTATAGAATGGCGCTTGTTCTTTGTTTTTTCCAAAGCAAGTTTAAAAGCAGTGCTTCTGCATAATGGAAATAAATTCCCATCAATACCTGTGGCTCACTCTGCTAGTATGAAAGAGACATATGAAAACTTTCAATTTATATTGGCAAAACTTCAATATGCAGTGTATGAATGGAATATTTGTGGTTATTTGAAGGTAACTGCACTTATTCTTGGTCTGCAGCTTGGTTACACAAAATACTGTTGTTTTTTGTGTCTTTGGGATAGGAGGGACAGAAAAAACCATTACATCAGAAAAGAATGGCCTAAACGCGAATCATTCATTCATGGACAGAAAAATGTGAAACATGACACATTGTGTAATCCTAAAAATGTGTATCTACCTCCGTTACATATCAAACTAGGATTAATGAAGAATTTCGTGAAAGCCATGGGTAATACTCCTGGTTTCATGTACTTAAAACAGAAGTTTCCTAAAATTAGTGAAGCAAAAATTAAAGAAGGGATATTTGTGGGTCCACAAATACGATCACTAATGTATGATGAGAAGTTTGAGGAACTATTAAATCCACTGGAGAAAGCAGCTTGGCAAGCATTCAAAAATGTAACTCAGTTTTTTGGGAAATCTAAAGGCGGAAAATTACCGTGATATTGTTCATGATCTTATAACATCTTTTAAAAATTTGGGCTGTAATATGTCCTTAAAAATACACTTCCTGCACTCGCACTTAGATTTCTTCCCGGAAAATCTTGGTGCAGTGAGCGATGAGCACGGGGAACGTTTTCATCAGGAGATTTCAGCGATGGAAAAAGAGATATCAAGGCAAATGGAATACTAATATGCTGGCCGATTATTGTTGGACCATCAAGAGGGATACTCCACAGGCGAAATATAAAAGAAAATCGTGATTTCTTAATCTCTAGGTGAGTTCGAATGTTCGAATATTGTGTACTTAAGAATGTAGAAAATATTAAAGTGTTTCAAATTATAAATGCCTGCCTCTCGAAAACCTTGCGTGATGAAGAAAAATCAATATCATATTTGAATTCAGGAGAAGAAATGCTATCAGAATCACATATTTTTCTTTCTGAGACAAAAAAATTTTTCTTTTTTGTTGCCCAGTGTAATCAAAGTGATTTTGTCCATGTTTAATACTGTAACTAATGTTAAATATTTTCTAACAGCATATCCATTTGTACTCACTTTTTTAGTTGACATCATATTTTCTAAGATTGTTGTTAGTTCCTCAGTTCTATCAGAATAAGGGGAATTAGGAAATGATGCAGCTGACAGTGATATAGAATGTTCTATATTTGCTTTTTTCTGAAGAGAAAAAAGTTATGTTACATTATTTATCAATAACATAAAAATAAATGTAATACATCGAAAAATAACAGTATGTGGATTTAATAACAATATACATAACATATAAGCAATTGGTGTTGATATAATAAAACTACTTTAAAACCTAATGAAAATAAAAAACATTTTTCAAAAAAATTGCTATTTTAATTTTTACAAAGCTTTTCAATAACTTATACATTTCTGAATAGTTTCACAGTTAATCTGTTCTGAAGCAAATAAATAAAATAAAAGATAATAGTAAAAAATAAAATAGTTCTTTTAAAAAAAATACATTTTAGAAAACTTTAAGAAAACTCTTGGTGAATTAAACACACAAAAACGTATACATTTCCCAGGGAAAAAATAAATTACAATTATTTATACCAGTACTCCGAAAGCTTGAAAGCACAATTAGTCGTTTGACTTCTCAGAATAAAACAGTTCAATTAGAAACATAAAAGTGATGCCCCCCCGGGTTGTCATAATTTTAGGCCAAAATAATGAAAACCCTGACAGGTATGATAAATAAAATTAAATAATTGTTTCATTTCCCAACACAAGGGGACACAAAATATACCTAAAACACATTTTACTTTTACCTAGGTGAAAGGCAATTCCCTACCACATGTGTGCACTATCTTTGTCAAACTTGTCCTTGGAAAGAAGAAAGAATTTCACTTTCTAAAGAAAAAGTAGTCCCACCTGGCTGTCGCTAATAGTAAAAGGAAGGTAGCTTTTAAATACAGTGTTACAAAACATTTTTTATTCAAACGAAAAGCCATAAAACTTTTATTTTCCATTTTAATAAACAAAATTTAAATTGCTCCATGATAAAAAAAAAAGAAAAAATCCCCACATAAATTTATAAGCAATGTGTGTGTGGAAATCACATTTATTATACTACACAATACATATTTGCACTAACTGCATGCTATTTTCTTAGAAACTCTAATACTAATATCATTTACACAAATGGATAATTTCTGGTTAGTGACATGCAATTGTGCTAAAAATCATGACCCATTCATGGATATTCATTTATTTTGTAATTTTTTTTTGGAATAATTACAGTTTAATAGATTGGACAGTTTGGCAATTGCCAAATGATGAAGAAGTTGCAGCTAAAAGTATTTCAGAGTAAAGGAATCATCCAAAGGTATGAAGCAGTGTTGCACTGGAGCAAATCCAGCGGAAAAATGCTCAACACCATTTAGAATCCTACATGATAGAATTTATAAAGCATTAGGCTTATATCTAAAAACAGTTGTTTTGTACTATCAGTGAACTTTCATATTATTAAGTATTTTTTCATTCACATGATTATGTTACTTTAGAAGCAGACATTTTTTGTGAATTCATAATTTTTTTTTTACATTTTGCCTCTTACTTCATATTTCAACTGAGCAATGAGTGGTGCTATACTAGCTAAAAATATTAACAGATCTAATATATTTATAAAAATAAGTCTAGATAAGCTATAAGTAATTCATGTGAATATGAAGGGAAAGTGCAAAAGAAAAGTTTTGATTAATCAGCGATACTAATTTAAAACATAATTTTTAGGAGCTGTAGTTTGAAAATTTAATTTGGAATAATTTTTAATTGCTTTTTATCTTACTTTTCAAAATTTCAAAGCTTAACTTTTGTAAGAGAATTAATTTGATTTGCAAAATAATAAATTTCAGGCAAAAAACAAAAAAGTTAAATTATTTTTTATACATCATGATTTAAAATTATAAAGTAATTAATCTTATCTGCAATTGAAAAACTACTGTGTTTTCTCAAAATTAAGACCAAGTCTCATATTAATTTCTGTTATGAAAAACATTATGTTTATTTTCAAGAGATGTCCCATTGTCCATGATAATTTACATTTTATTCATGCACAAAAATCACATTTATTTATATACTCATGCACAAAAATTTTAAATTATCGAAATACAGGCACATCATTTTTTTTTAAAGATTATCATAAGGCTCACATCACAGTTTACATAGTTAAAGGAAAGCATTCATTCACCATGCTATTTTTTTCTGTCTCCAATTCATGAGATAATGGTTGCCGAAGGTTAATCTATATTTAGGTTTTGTAACATTTTCTCATACATTTATTGACTGAGGGTATTGTATTCTGATTGCCCTTTTCAATACATTTGAAAATTTCGAACTGTTCTCAGCAAAAAGCTGTAAGATTCATACTCTTGAATTCTCTCATTATATATACTATATTCCCTAGTACAAGATGGAATTTCTGGAATCTTCTACAACTCCTTTTTTTAAATGACAGAGAAAAGCTTTTTCTTTTAATATTCACCTTATCTGAGGATCAATGCACATTAATTCCCTTTGAATTAATTATTTAATCAACTGCTAGTTTTTTGTTGTAACATACAACACATTGAATAATGAAGAATCTAATCATTCACACACACACAGCCACATTCTATGCCTATGTTTTGTACCTGAACTTTTATTAGTCCTTTGCAACCATTTAATTGAAAATCTTAACTAGGGCTTATTTTGGACAGGGGTGTAGCTTCTGCCATAATAATGATACAGGGCCTCCAAGCTACAGGTGCCCCAACACATGCAACAAAAAATTCGTAAACTATCAAGAGGTCCAAAAGAGGGCCTCCAAAGAATCTTCCATACAGGGCCCACTCAGGACTAGCTATGTCAGTGATTTGGGAGAAAGTGTTTATACTATAAGCATGCTGAAAAACCATGTTAGGGCTTTGTTTTAAATCAGATACTTTTGTGGAAACACAATAATTGTGACAGAAACAAACATTTTTCAATTAATTATAAATTAAATGAATAATCTTAATTTTTTAATTTTAACAATTATTTTAGTTATGTTTTTATTGCTAGTACTTATATTAATGTCATTAATTGCAACATATTTAAAAATTTTACCTATGCCTTTACATCACACTTCTCTACATATTTCATATGCATTAAGCTACATTATAAATTTTCCTTGAGCACTAACAATAAATGTATTTGTGCGGTTGTTCAGTGGTTCTTTGTCGAAAATCTAAGTATTCAAATCTATATAATCGATTTATTCTATTAAAAATCTAAGTAATTCTAATAATTCTAAACTTCTAAGTAATTCAGGCAGAACTCCAAATTATTACACTTCTGTTATTAGTTTATATTATTTAATTAAGAACTTAAAATCTTCTGATACTAATCTACAAGCAACTATCTCTACGATCTAACACATAGCAAATCTAATCTCGAACTGACGATTACATAAGAGAATCAAAAAAAAGAAGTCATTGAGCGGGAAAAAGTTTCTTTCCAGACGTCGTGGCGTTCAGGCAACTGGTGTTGAAAAAAGTTTTCTTTTTGTTTACGGTTCGTCTTTAGCTGCGATAACAGTATTTTTGAAAAAAATAGGAAACCATGTAAACATTTCTTAGACATTAAGCTGCTCTTAAGACTTGAATGCACATGTAATAAATAAGTAAAGATGGGTTAGGATGCACCTTAGCTATGTTCAAATTCAACAATTCAAGATTTAAATTCTATTTATGCTATTCAGAGCAAGTGTGGAGATGTTTCATGCAGCAATAAAAGTACATATAGAGAGCATATCATCATTACAGTACCTTTAGCTCAAGAAAAAAAAGACATCACATACACAATGCTGTAGACCAGAGGTCCCCAAGCATGCCCTCGCCATGTTTTTCGGTTTGGGGTAGACCCTGCTTAAATATTGAATTTTCGCAAATTTATCATTTTAAATGTTTTTTTAACAGCTGTCACTACTTTTACTTTGAAAGATTTAAATTTCTAACTGTAATGAAATATAGTGTTTAAAATTTAAAAAGCATTTGTTAATTAATTATAAATTAAAAGTTAATACATAAAATAACTAAACAACAACCAAATGATTTTAATGGTAGGGATGTATCTGGCTCTGCAATAACAAATTTTCAACATTTGGTATCAATCTTGACAGGTTTAACCTTACATCTCCTCTGTTAGTAGTTTTCAATCCCCCCCCCCTTTTTTATGTAGATTGGCAACCACGCTGAAACTCCTTCTCACTAGGAAAAGCAACTAAAATCTTTCTCACTATATTCCATAATTTGGGACAAATAACAGGTTTTCCTTTTTAAAGCCAAAATTGCTGACATCCGTTTCTAAACTTTAAGACCTTTGTTAGTGCTTAGTTCAATCAGTTCCTATAGTAACGTTACATTTTTTTTCAACATGACCAAATGAATTCATTGCCTACTATGGCATTACCATGGTCAAAGCATTCTCAAACCTGGTTTCAAAATCTGAATAAAAGGCAGCTAAATGTTGAACGTAGGTTAAAACGTCTCGATAGATTGTCTGTGACAAATTGAGAAATTCAATATTATACTCCTTTAGCTTAAACCTAGAAAGAAATGCTGAAATGGTCCTTGTTTTAATAAAATTTATGCTGTCCCTTTGTAAGTGCAAATTTACCTAGTTAAATTTAGAAAATAAATCTGTTAAATAGGTAAAATTTGATTTCCACTGATTAAATTTTCTTTTAAAACTAAAGTCACGATCTAGTTTAATGAGAGTTACTAACACACAGACCCCCCACTTACACCTCCTGGACCCCCAAATTATTTTTTTGCTGGCATGGACCCCTTGCAGGTCACAATAGACCCCTGGGGGTCTATATAGACCACTTTGGGAACCACTGCTGTAGACAGTAATGAATTTAATAACACACTTCTTCAAGATAAAAACAAGAACAGCACCATCTAAAACTGGCCTATAGTACAATATGGTTTGGGGTCATTGACAGTAATTACTGTTGATGTTACGTTAACGTGATTAATTCATTGCTTGGTGAGCTTTCCACCCTTTGTTGCAGTCATAGAATAAAGTAAGTAAACAGCAGTTGCTTTTTTATTTGACTGACTTACATTGTTAGGATAACTACCAATTACTTAATGAACTCTGCATCAAAATAGGAAAATAATTAAAAGATTTAATTTGTATATGTTATACAGTCTACTAAAAGAATTTTCCTTTTTGTATTTCACATGAACATTATTCTTGATCATATATACCAGGAACCTTTTTCAGTAACTTATGGATTGCTTGTTCATAATAAATATTACTTCAAAGAGACGTCAAGTATGCTTAAAAAGATCTAAATAATAATTTTTGAAAATAAGTACTGATGAAATCAACAAATGGGACAAATTTGATACAAGAAATAAAATCAATCATTTTAACTGTTTCCAAGATAAGTTTGATTACCTAAAAAAAGAATATTATTAAGTAAAAAGAGATGATTAAGTAGCTAGTTATGAGAGTTAATTCGATGAAACTGAAAAACTTCAGATGTTAAAAGTAAGATTTAATAAGATTTTAGAATCAAAACAAATTAAGACTGTTAAACAATGCAATGAAAAAGAAAGTGTTGAAATTAATCAGAAATTAAACTTTGAGCTCCCAGAACTATTGTTACCTAAGTTTGAGGCTAACTACAAAAATGTTAAGTCACAGTTCAATAGTATTATATTGAATGAACTATTATCACAGTTTCTCAAATTGTTTATTTTTTCTTAATGGTAATACTTAACAAATAAAAGCTATATAAATGATACTTTTGATTCTTTATTTAATGTCCTTAAAATTCCATTTGAAAACAATATAATTATTGTAAATAGTCATAAAAATGATTTATTATGTTTAGAAAATATTTAATTTGAGTCTGCTGAAAGATTGAGAATGCTTGCAGATAATATATTAAAATAGGTTAGGGCTTTGAAGTTAAGGAACAATTTTGGTGAAAATTAATTGATTCTTATTTTGCACAAAATTGGATAAAATGACTCATAAAAAGTATGAAATGATCTTTTAATTTATATAACTAGAATGCATTTATTTCATTTCTATAAGATAGATGCCAAATTTACAAAAGAGTTACTATAATGTTTCATACAAAAACTTGTTTATCAAATGAAGGTCAAAAGTTGTGGTTTGAATCTTAAAAGTATGTATTATCTAGTGTGTAAAAATTAATTCTATTATTGGTCAAAATGCAGTTCTTTTTTTGTAAAGGATACCTACATAAAGATTCAAAGTGATTAAAAAATACAAAGTGTGTAATAATTGTGTGTGTTCATCTTCAACCTATTTTTAAAAAAAACAGTGAAAATGTAAATAAAGATGTAAAATATGTTCTTCTACAAATCCATAATTATCTTTTATATATAGATCAAAGGCCAATTCTAGAACAGTCAGCTTCTTGATGGCAAAGTAACATTAAACAAAGTTCCTAGCTTTGTTGATCTCAGCTGTGCAATAAATCAAGCACTCACAGAAGTGTACCTTTGTTTTCCAATCTTTTCCTTGTATTATGCATCTAAGAAAAAGAACTTAGTCTAGGTTATCGATATCATTTACGCCAGAGGTTCCCAAACTTTTTGTCTCATAAATCCCTTGCCATGTTTTTCAGTTTTGGGTAGATCCCTGCTTACCTAATATTGAATTTTTACAAATTTATCAACTTAAATATCTTTTTGACAGCTGGTACTACTACTTATTTTAAAAGAATTAAATTTCTAACTGTAGTGAAGTAAAGCATTAAATACTTAGGAAACACATGTTAATGAATTAAATTAAAATAAAAATAATTTAATACATAAAACTGTTACATAAAATAACTGAACAACAAACAAATGTTTTTAATAAAAGGGATGAATCAGGTGGTTCAATAACAAATTTTCAAAATTTAATATCAATCTAGTCAGGTTTAACCCCTAAATCTCCTTTGTTAGTAAGTGTCCAGTCCCTCTCCTCTTCTTTTATTGTTTTCCAGATTGGCAAACTCACTGAAACTCTCTCTCACTAGGAAAAGCAATTAAAAACTTTCTAATGATATTCCATAATTCGCGACAAATAACAGAAATGTCTTTTTAAAGCCAAAATTACTGACATCCATTTCTAAACTTTATTTTAAGATCGTTAAGGCCTATTCTGATAACTTCCTATTGTAATATGACATTTTTTTTCCAATGTGACCATATGAATTCATTATCTACTGAGGTATTACTATAAAAAAAACAATCTCAAACCTAGTTTCAAAATCTGAGTAAAGGGCATTTAAATAATGAACGTAAGTTAAAATATCCCGACAGATTGTCAGTGACAAATTGAGAAAATTCGCAACATCCAATATTATACTTCTTTAACTTAATTCTAGAAATTAATGCTGCAATGGTCCTTGCCTTAATAAAATTTATGCTGTCATCTAGTAAACACAAATGAACCTCACTATAAATTTAATAAATAAATCAGTTAAATTAGTAAAATCTTGTTTCTACTAGATAAAATTTTTTTTTATAAAGATTAAAGTCAGGATCTGGTTTAATGAGAGCCACTATTATAGACCCCCTTTAACACCTCATGGACCTCCAAATTATTTTTTCGTGGCATGGACTCCTTGCAGATCGTCATAGACTCCTGGAGGTCTATATGGACCACATTGGGAATCACTGATTTGCGCCTAAAATAGGAATGGGCTTTAATGAAACCAGGGCTTTGTTTGGATGTGTGGCAATCAGATTTTAGTGATTTCTATTGAATTTGCAAATGGTCTTCATTTGAATCAAAGAAAAAAATCAATGTTTTACTGTTAAGTTTAATAGCCAAGTAAATTAGCATTAAGAAAAAAATATTTCTGCAATAATCATATTCAGCATCTATAGGCTTTTTATCTCTTCTGATCATGGATTCCATGCAGGCTAATTAATTAGATATCAGTTTTGAATTTCACAATTTCATGTAAACATTTTAAAAAAGAATAAAAGCTCAAAAATGTTGAAGATTTACCTAATTCAAAGGAGGAAGAAATAGATTGTGAAAATATTTGTGAAACACATACTATAGAAATCTAAATTTCCAAGAAAAATACTGTAAATTTGCCATTAAAGGAAAATTAGAATTTGGGTGAGTCAAAATGTTTGCTAAAGCACAATTAGGTAATTTATGGAGATTACTCTAGAACTATGAGATGAAAAACTTTACAGGAGTCATGTGCTTTCTCTTCTCCAGTTTTTTGAAGAGGGAACATTAAATATTAAGTAAATCACATTTGTTTTTGTTAAAATATAGTTGATTTAATGTTTTTTTGTAGTAAATATGGGTTCTAGGAAATAAAACAAACACAATGCTGGTTTCAAAAGCAAAGTTGTGGAAGAAAATTGAAATTGTGTTGCAGCAAGAATGTTAAATTTTAATAAAAATTCCTTAAGTGAGTGGGTGGTCACAGTAGCCTAGCGGTCAAAGTAATGGGCTTGGGTTGGCATATCACAAGTTCGAGCCAAGAACCACCAACGAAATGCAGAGCAGAGGGGTCAATGCATGTTAAATATGCTGTGACTCAAACACCCTTCTGTTGGTGTGGTGTAGAAGTCAGAAGAGGGGGTGCCAGCTCAAGTGTTGTCCTCATCACTAGACCATAGTTCAAAATTACAAGGTCCATTGCCAAAAGACCCTGAGTAGCTGAATAGTGTGATGTTAATATTCATTCACTCACTCATAAGTGAGTGGAAGAAAAATGAAATTACAATAATTAATATGCCAAAGAACAAATGTATTCTGTATAAAAAAACAAAATGGTTTATTCCAGAAGAAAGTTTGTGAACAGGGACCTAGAATGGGTTAATTGTAACAAGAAACTGTATACAATTATTTGTCTTTAAGAGGGCAAAAAGAACGCAAATGAAAGCTTTAAAGCAACTTTGAGCTGGTATAGTTGTTTTGTAAAGGTTTCCAGAAGATATGGAAGAAATTGATAATTTATCCACAAATTTAATAATTACACAAAAATGCATTAATGACCTGCAAAGGCACAAAAAAATTATTCATACTCGCATATTGGAAATACAAATGAAACTCTAGTAATGTTTAACATGATAAAAAAAAAAGGAATTGATGTGTAGGGGAATAAAAACAGTTTGCATAAAAACAACAGGTTATGAAAAATCTCACTTCACCAGAGTCACCAAAATCTCCCGTCGCAATAGTGGTGCACTCAGACTTTTTCTATAGGGGGGGGGAGTGAATTCCTCCCTCTTATGTATGCAACTAATTCACAAGAAAAGATGGACACACAAAAATGGTTTAAACTCTAGGGTATATGAAATGTTTGACAAAAGCTTCCAAGTGTCTTGATAATCTTTTAATTTGGACATGTTTAGACATCATCTAACAAATACTACAAAGAAATTGATTAAAGAGTGTCACACAAGCTATAGCAGTTACTATCAAATAAATATTTCAAGATGGAAGAAAAATCTGACAAAAAGTAGGCTGTTTTTATCTAATTTACCAATGAACAATAATACAAAACAAAAAGGCATTGTGTAATAAAATATAACAATTAAGGAAAAAACTATACTTTCTGCTTAACAAAAAAACTTAAAATTACAGAGAACAGTGTGTATCATACATTAATACTGCATATCATGATATAGATATTAACCCTTTATTTACCGACAATACTTATAAGTACCACTCACTTTAACATTACATAGAATAACCATTTTTACGAATACTCTGACGACACTTAGCAGGAATATTGTTTTAAGTCCACTCTTCCAAGATATATGGCAGCACATATTCTATGATGAGCATTTTAGCAGGGAAGGCAAATAGTTTTATATAAGAAATTGCATTCTCAGCGGATTGCAAAGATTGTTATTTTTGTTCCGAAAAAATAGTTAATGTTAAAGGGTAAGTATGTTATTTTTTTGTGTGATAATGAAGACCTTAGAAAATTATTTGAATATTTATTTTAAGTGAACAGTGTATATAATTAATTTTACAGTTGAATATCTTTAATTAATTAATCAGCTCTAACACATTAAAATTTCTCAAAGTTGAGAATTTTGTTTATGTATATCCCTTAATTTTCAATGTAGCAATTCAAAAAAAAAATTACATGAAAAAAACTGCAGTAAATCATAATGCGGTAGATAAAGGGTTAAACTTATAAATATTAAAGTTTAAAAAGAAATTATAATAAACGACTCACTAAATTTTGTCGTTCATGCTTTAATTGCATGCTATACATTCTGGAACATTGCTTTGGAATGTGTTTTCGTTTGTGAGCTGTATTTTCCAAAGCACTGCTAAGTTTGGACAGTTGAGCATCTTTTGTTTCTTGTTTTTGCTCTTCCTTTTCATCAGTTGAAAGAAATTCTTCCATGGCAAACCATTAACTGTAACATTTTGTTGAATAGTATTTTTGAAAACCTAATATACAGAAATAATAAAATTTATGACAATTTAATAAATTGCATAAATTCATATTGTTACCATAAAACTCAATCAGTTCTTAAACAATTTTCATACCAATCTTTTAAAAAATTATTGATGCATAAGAGAAAAAAAAAACGAAAGAAAAATAAAAAATAAATCGGATGCGAATTACAAAACGATAATAAATACAGTCAAATCTTCACCTTAAGAACCACTATTTTGCAAACTTTTTCCTGGAACCAAGAACAGATGAATACTGAAAGATGAGTCTCTGTTTAATGCATTTTCCACATAATGAGCTTTTGGGGGGGATTCAGCGACTTCATTAAATAGAGGTCCGAATGTATCAAGTTCATTAAAAGATTTCTTTTGTATAAAAAAATAATTTTCTTTTTCAATCCAAAGAATAAAGTTATTGTATTTTCTATAAAAAATTGGATATTTTTAAACTGAATGAAAAATTTTTCTGATATCAAAGCAAAATGTCGAGTGAGTGAGAATGATATTAAAGGTGCACTATAAAGCTGCTCGAGGGCTATTGGTAAAGGACTTCATAATTTTCATCAATGGTCAAGTGACAAGGACAACACCTGAGCTGGCACCTTCCTCTCCTAATTACCCTACTATACCAATGGGGGGGACTTCAAGCTAAACAGATTTAATGTGCATTGGCCCCCTCTACACGATAGATTTTCAGTGGCATTTAGACTTGAGCTCATGACACACCCCAGCCACGAGTTTGTACCTTTGATCACTATGCTACTGCAAATACATGCAAAAAGTTGAAAATTATTAAGATAATAGTTATTTAGGTAAGCAATGATGCTAAAATAAAGTAAAATTAGCAAGCTTTAAGTAAGCAAAGAAGCACTAACAAGAAAAAACAACTTTGTCTTAATAATTTACAAAGCATTTTTAAAATTAATTTTCTGCTTTTATAAAATATGTTTTGCTTGTAAATGATTACATAATAAATTTACTCTTAATCATTTAATTGAAACCAACACAAATAGGAAATATTGTAGAATTCCTTTAATATCTCATGAAAAACTTTTTAAAAATATTACCACTCATCAAGAGCATAGATAAGTGTTCTTAATCAGTAATTACATGGAACACTGATGCTCTGAAAATGAAATCAATACTTTAAGTTTGCAATAAATTTATTTACTGCTTTATTCTATGATTATGTAAAGCAAAATCATGTACATATGTAATATTCGGTGATCGTGAAAAGGTTACAGACTGTTGGTATGTATATTACAGTAAAATTTTTAATAATTATAGATTTCTACCTATAGCAATATTTAAAATCATCAAAAGAGAGTTAAGAATTTTTTTTATAGAACAATATCATAAAATGATGAAAAATATGGATATTATTTGGTTGTTTCTAGATTTACAGAGTGAAATAACTATATTTATGTCACACTATAAAGGTACATGAGGTAACAATAATATGCAAGTACCGAAATTTTCTTTAATTAAGTTGAATGTAAAATGACTAATATAACTGGATTTGTTACCTATGGACTGGGTAACTTGGTTATTATTTATCCTTTTCTTTTTATTAATTTATTGTAAATTTTCATTATTTTTACATTTAATGAAAAATTATTTTTATATGAATATAATCATAATTTACTTTTAATTTTATGTCAAAATATTACTTTTGGAGTTTATGATTTATTTTATTTTAATTAGTAGCTATATCTTTCAACTAAAATTTAACAGAATAAAATATAATAATGAAAAATGTTTTATATATTGTGATTTGCAACATTATTCACCTTAAATAAGTCCTTCTCTCAGAAATTATAGCAAAAAGAAGTTGTTACAAATGCTCCATATGACAAATTTCATCTAGCAGAAATAAGTAAAAATAATAGTATTAGCATCACAGCAGCCAAATTGGTGCCATGTGAATTGCACCATTTTTCACCAAAATTTGACTGATTGGTATTTTTTCATATAAAACACATTTGTTGTTTTGATATCAAGGTACGATTCACATGACGCCAATTTTGCTGCAAGGATGCTAATACATAAGTACCAAATACTGAATAAAACAAAACATGAACAGACTTATACTAAAACAGACAAATAATAAAATGTTAATTAATCATGAAACTAATTTGTATAAAAATATTTTCTCCCTTAACGAAAAATAAATATCAGTTTAAAAACAATTTAAATGACTTTAAAAAATTTAAAACATTGTAGCAAAAAAAAAAAAAAGAAGAACAAATAATAAGATTTGTACAGCTGTTTTCACTAAGTGCACAAGTCTCTTTCTCCTCAATAAGCTCAAACTATATCTTCAAATGGAAAAGTATAAATTTTTGGTGAAAATTTACACAACTATTCCATAGCTAAGCAATTTTTCCCTTTTGCAAATAAAGTGAGAACTCATTTAGCATGATAGCATAAAAGATGAAAAACGAAACAAATTTAATGCCAGAAAAATGGATCAAGAAACTAGTTGGGGCAAGCGACAAGTTGTTTTTGTTTGCCCAGATGGGCAATAACATTACAATATGGTTACCTTTGTATTTTTACAGTTTTTGGAATATTGCAAGTTTTCAGTACTTTTTAATAGATATTCATTATTAACTTTGGAGAAATTGTTGAATTGATCCCTGGTCCGCCAAATTTTGAAAAATAGCCAATTTGGGGCGTTTTTGCGTATTGTGTTTTGGAGTAGCAACCCATAGATTTGGCAATTTTGACCCTTTATCAATTTGGCGAGAAAAAACTTGGCGGGATAAGTGGCCGATACGGCAACCCAACCTTAATTTTAATATGTGCTATGTAATTATGGATATTCATCAACAAAATTTACGGTTGATTTGTCGAATCGGCCGCTTCTCGCGCCAAGTGTTTTCTCGCCAAATCGATAAATGCGTTAAATCTGGTAACCCTTCTGAATTTGTTCCCCAGTGAAGGAGAAGTCGTTTTTGACAAAAACGCGCCAAATACGCGATTTTTCTAAATTTGGCGAAGAAGCGGCCGATTCGACAATTTCACCAAATTTACATTTATATGAAGAATTACAACTCAGTAAATTAAATTAAAATCAGAATTTCATTTGAATGCAACACATTTCTAACAGGATTTATTATTAAAGGCGTCCGATAATGAACTAAGCCGGCTAAAATGTAGAATAGGGGGGCCACTTGGCGCAGTCCTTTTTTTTTTGGCGACTAAAACCGGTCACCAAAATATTTTTTTCGGAATTATTTATTATAGAATGAATTCGATATCTCACCATGACATTTAGAAAAAAATTGCCAAATCCGAAGAAAAATCGCTAAATTCTAAGTGGCCCCCTATACTACACTTGAACCACATAAGCAAGTATAAGAAAATAATTCTTACTTCAGTAAATCGAGATACAAACTGCGATTTACTACTCTCTGTTAAATGACAATCTGCTAACTGCTTTACATGTGCAACAGCAACATCTAAAATTTTATCTAGATGTCGACTGTTGCAGCATGCAATTCTGTCATCCTCCTCCTTTGTCGTTGTTTCTTCCATTCTGTGGTCGGAGTCTCCCATACTAACTTTCTAGCACAAATAAAATTTAATAATCATCAGAGATATTGACAGTTATTTAAAAACACAACTTTGAAGGTTCAGTTCAGTTCACCTCAAGTTTTGTGGAATATGGAGCAACAAAGGCTATTATCTCCTTGAAATAAATCTAAAAATTTGTCTTCTAATCTAAAAATCCTAAATATCAAAAAACTTTTATCTTCTGCAAAAAAAAAAAAAAAAAAATTGAAAAGTTGCTGGTTAATCGTTGCATGTTGCAAAAGTTCTCTGAAAGTGATGTTATTGCATTGATCTCTCTTCTGCACTGGCGTAGCTAGTCTTTTGGGGGTCCTTTATCAATATTCCTTGGGGGCTATTTTTTTAGGTCCTTTTAACAAATTGCTATTTTTCTCTTACTCGTTTTGAGGCCCCCTGAAGCTTGGGCCCCTGATACGGTGGTCGCTATGCTCCTGATCTTCAGTATATTCTACATTGAGTGAGTAAGTGAATATTAACATTGCACTGTTCAGCTACACGAGGGCTTTTGGCGATGGACCTCGTAATTTAGAACCATGGTCAAGTGACGAGGATGACACCTGAGCTTCTTTGAGAAGTATATTTGTCACAAGTCAAGAGAATGTGTTCCAAATCGTTATTCTCTTTGCAGGTGTTACATAAAGGATTATTTGTTAATTAATGTTTATGCAGGAGCCCTGAAGTTATAATAATTTTACTAATAATGCAAATATCTAGTATCCCTTCTCTCCTGTTGTTGGTCTAATTAGATATTGTTTCTATAGATGGGATGTTTCCTAAAGTATTGTGATATTTGCTGGTATTATAATTCTCAATGGTTTTCTTATTCCTTTTCGGAAATTGTTAGTATTGATACCTTCAGGGGTGATCTAGTCAATCTAGACATTAAATTCCATTACCGATTTTACAAGTTTGTCTTCCTGTTCATTCCAGAAAGTTTTTGAGTGTTCCGATATCCAAAGAAAAATTAACTGGTTTCGAATGAATGAAGATCTCTTGCTCACTAATCTATGGATGATTTTTGGAGATTGAATACTGTAATTTTGAAGGGAAGACAGAACAGATTGACTATCAGATAAAATTAGTAGGTTTTTGTCTGATTCGGCCAAGTCATCCAGGGCTTGACAAATAGCCAGCGCTTTTGCAGTAAAGATAGTTAAAAGGATTAATCCAATAAGAAAAGGACGCATTACTCAAAATGCCTGCTATGGATGTTATATTTTCATTTTTTGTGAAGCATCTGTAGCAATCACAAAAAGAATTTTGGAAGTAATGGTTCACTATATCTTCAAATAGGTTGCATATCACAGGAATTCGTAGATTTTTATCTGGAAAGACGACTTTGTTAGTGTAAATTCAGCAAGAAAGGTCCGTGAAATGAATTATATTCTAGGGATTGTTATAGTTTGATCCCTATTAATATTCAATCTATGAAGTGAAGTAATAATGTTGTTTTCATCCTCTTCGATTGATTGATTGATTGAATATTAACGTCGCACTGTTCAGCTACACGAGGGCTTTTGGCGACAGACCACGTAATTTTGAACCATGGTCAAGTGACGTGAACGACACCTGAGCTGGCACCCCCCTCTCCTAACTACCACTCCACACCAACAGGAGGACGTTTCAGCTCTCGACAGATTTAACGTGCATCGCTGCCCTACACGGCGGGTCTTTAGTGGTACTGGACTCGAACTCGTGACAATGCATGCCACGATCCGATACCTATACCACTCGGCTACCGCGGCCAACTCATCCTCTTCGAATATAGTGAGATGCGATGATCTTGGTCTGTTTAGATGCAAAGGATGAAAAGTTCTAATAGAAAAATTTGAGTAATAAAAAATTTATTGGTTAGTCTTCTAATTTTTTTCTGAAAGAGTTATTTTAAAGAGGACGATGTTTGGGGTCCACTGCGGGAGCCCCAATGCAATCCTTAGGGCTTTAGTTTGGATTATATTAACAGCTTTTAACTGCTGTCCGATAATTTATAGATTATATGACAAGTATAATAGAAAGTGCTACTAATGCTATTATTAATTAAATTAAGTCTTTTGCTCTTGGTCCGTAGTGCTTAAACGCCAAACCTTTAAGTCCTTTGATTTTTTTAAAGCTTTGTTAATCATATATTTCTTTATCGTGAGCTTCCGGCTTCTTTTCGAAAAGTATACTCCTAAGTATTTAATACTGTTTTGCCATGGAAGTATGAACCTTGTTAAGAAAACGTTTGGATAAATGGTTATTTTTTTGTTTGAAAGTTCTGTTTTTGTGCTTTTGTCACAGGACTTAGAGTAAGTTTTCAATAGTTGCATCATTGCGATATTCTATCTAGAGTGCACTGCAATTTCTTGTAGATACTATCAAGAGACCATTGAGAGCAAAAAATAAAGAGGTCATCAGCACAGATTGAGCATTCAACTCCCATTTCTAGTGTTCCAAAGAATTCGTACATGAATATGGTAAATAAAATAGGGGAAAGGAAGCCTTGAGGTAAAACTTCTTAACAAACTTCCTCGAAGAAAGGCCCCTCCCTCGAACTTGTAAAGATCTGTGTGAAAGGAAATTTCTTATCCGTAGTGCAATTTTTCTTGTAATCCCCAATTGGAGACATTTGTATGCAAGATGATATAAGCATACGGTTTCATAGGCCCTTTAAATATCTATGCTGATTCCTACAAAATATTTATGTGCTTTAGCATCTATGATTGCTTTATTAATGATATATGTAGCAGTTCTGCTGTCTTTAAATGGCATAAAACCAAAACGATAAGGATGAAGTTTTTGTTCTTTTATCAAAAAATAGGAGATACGGCCAGCCAAAATTCTTTTGAAAATTTTTGTAAAGACTGAAGTAACAGATTTTGATCTGTATGAATAGACTATAGATTTGTCTTTACAGGGCCTTGGAATTGAGAGGATTAAAGAATGTCTCCAAGAATCGGGGACTGTTACACTGTCAAATAGGCGCTGAAACTAATTAAGAATCGTAGTCCTTTCACTATTATTAAGATTTTTGAATAATGATTCTGGGATTAGATCTGAACCTGGAATTGTGCTTCTGGATGTATGAATCACTATTTGATTCTGAGATATGGAATGGTTTATTGAGAAGATTGTTTTCCCTGCTGAGAAAATCCAAAGGCAGTGGCTCGTGAGAAGCTGTATTGAATGGGGAAAAAAAACTTGCAAAAATATTAGCTTGAATTCGAGGCTGTGTGATAAATCCGTTATTAGTCTTAAGAATATTTAAATTGAATCTGGATTTTTATGAGTAGAAAATTTTTTGAGAATGTTGAAAAACATTTTCGGATTAGATACACTCTTATAAGTAGAATCCCAATAAAGTATTTTAGTTTTTTTCACAATGTTAAATCTAAGCTTACTTGAATATTGTTTGTATTTATCCCATAACTGTGTGGAATGATTTCGTGAATGGCTCTTTTACGGTAATACTTTTTGAGCTTGTAAAGATTATTACAATCACCATTCGACCAAGGTGGGAATGATCTGTCGGAAACTTAGATTTCTCTAGTATATTTCCTTATGATTGTAGTAATTTTATTAGTTAAGCCTATGTTTTCTTCTGCATTACTTATTATAAAAGACGTTTCTTTCGTTACCATCTGCCAATCTTTCTTTAAAAAAAATTCGTTTATGAGGATTTAGATGTGAGAATTCTGTAATACCGGGCAATGATCGCTTTCAAAGGAGCTATCTAGAACGTAACTGTTAGTATTACCTAAAAGGGAGGAAGAACAGAGAGGGAGATCTATTAGCGAAGCTTTATTTACTGATGTTCTATATGTGGGAGAGGTTGTATATTAAGAATAGCTAAATTAGAATCAGTCAGCCAATCTACGAAATACTTGCTGTGTTTTGAAATGCGCTCAGATCCCCACATTGGATGATGAAGGTTGAAATCTCCACATATGAAAACTGGGTCTGTTAGAGATTCTAAAAAGGTTTTAATTAATAAAATGTTGAAACTCTGGGGAGCAATAAACACTAATTAAATAGCACATGAAAAGGAATCGATATTAATTTTTATAATCAAGATTTCTACGTCTTTGGCTTGGTCCAATTTTAATGGGATTTGTCGAACTGAAAAGTAAGTTGGAACTGCAATAATTAAAGCACCTAACGGTATATCTTGTCTGTCCATTCTGAAAATATTCTTTCCACGGAAGTAAAGTATATCATCACTTTGTAAAAATGTTTCCTGAAAAATCCAAACATCAGCAAGAGAAAAGAGAGGGATTTTTAACCAAATTGATTTATTTTAATGCCTCTGCAATTCCATTGCAGAAAAACAATCATTAAAAAGAGGGGGGGCATAATACTTATATCTTTGTCCTCTCCTTGAGGATATAAAAAGGACACAAGTTTTTTTTTCTTTTTTGAGAAATATTATAAAGCTTTTATACAATATTTACATAAAGGTTCATTTGTTCTAATTTCATCCCATTTCTATATGTTCATGGGAAGATCTATTTTACTAGATTCCCCAAATATTGACTCGATAGAATTTTTTAATGCGTGGTTTGATTTCTTATTCCTAATCGGAGATTTGCTGGTTCTTTCACTTTCAAGTAATTACAAAGTTGGGTAAACATCACATCCATTGTTTTTTGAAAGTGTTTAACAAGGAATATAGTTTGGTTCTTTAAAGTTTCTTGGAAGGATTTTAGCATGCCTTCCAGTCTCTTTTCTGATACTTGTATATTTGGTTCAGGTGGTGAACCCTTTACTATGCTAGAGTAGCTGTTAGTGTTACCTCGAAATCTTCTTACCTCCCCCAAATTTATGAGTTGTGATTGGCTTTTTAAAATCTAATATTTTCTAATCTTCAATGTATGCAGACAGCTTTGTGAATTAGCTGGGTGAGCTGCTTTACAGTTTGTACAATTTAGAGAATTAGTGCAATCCCCTACATGGGATACTTCACAATTTATGCATACTGCTGTTTTTTAGCAGAATTCTGATGGATGCAGTTATAAAGCAGTCTAAAGCAGTTATTACACTGTCGAGGTTTATCAATGGAGATTTTAATATGGTGGTTAATATATATAAACCAGAGTTTTATATTTTTCGGTAAATTGGTAGCTAAAATAGATACTAAAACTGGGGAAAACTCCCGCGATTAATTCCTTTCTTAAGGAAACGTCTAATTTCTATGATTTCGATATCATAAGTTTCTTGTAGCTCTTTGATCAAGTCCTCCAGAGGTATGTCAGTTGGGATTAGGGTTTCTTATTTCCCGGATTTTTCCATTCCCCAAAAATGTACAGAAAATCCCGGGAATGTAATTGTCGTTCACGGGAATACATCATAATTTTAAAAAATCTAAAAACAAGTTATTTTTAAATAAAATCAATAATAATTATACGAAATAAGGATACATATAAATTCCAAAATTAATACTTATTTATATAATGAGCTATAAAAATACAAAAAATATGTAATAAACTGATTATTCATTTTTAAAATAGGATTTCAGAAAGCATAAGCAATTTATACTTTTATCACTCAGCCTAGTTCTAAGCTTTGTGACGAACAATCCGGCAGCAGAAAACGCTCTCTCGGCTTCAACTGAGGTGAGGAATTGTTTTTAAAGCTTCACTTAGTTTTATATATTTGGTAATGGATTTTCAGTCGAGTCCAACAAATGCATCTATTGTTTCATGATTTTGTTGAAACTAGTTCTTTTTTTGGTTGAACAACATAAAACTTTTGTTTTGGAGTAAGTTGCTTTCTCTAATTTTTCGTCCAACGTCAGACATTTTTCTCTCAATATCTCCATGATCTCTTCTGAGTGTCCGAGTGCGAAGAGTTGGATATTGATTCCTCTTCTTCGCAGAAAAGCCTTGTCCCTCTATCATTTGCGCTTGTCTAACAAAACAATTTTTACCAGGCAATCGCGAAATATCGACAGTAACAGCCGCTGCTTCGTATTTTCTCCCAAAATTAAGGTATTGCATTAATCCTATTAAATAAACGTTGCGTCTCATTAATTCTTTGGATTAGAGAATATTTCATATTTTTCGCAAATTCTGAATTTTGTTCGTTCAATTCTCCAATAATGAAAGAAAATACACCTTTTGCAGTTAGCAAAGTTGCATTTCGACTGCATAATTTTTCTAAGCCAATTTTTACTGGCTTTAAGTCTGCTACAATTATAGTCACAGTTTCAAACTCTACATTGGCCATCTTTTGTTCTTCTCTAATGTCAATTAATGCTTTTAAAATTGCTGACCATTTCTAAAACTCTTTCAAGAATCGCCAACAAACTATTCCAGTGTGTTTTGGTATCCAAACAAACCATCTTTTTTCACAGCCAAACTCTTCTCTCTTTGACATATTTTTGTAAAATATCATTCTTGAGACGTAATTTTCTGAATTTTACTGCATTTCTAATCTTTTTTAGATTTCCGGGAAATACAGGGAACGAAATAAAACGGGAATACAAAAAGTACAGAAATCTTAAGATTTCCCGGGAAAGAAACCCTATTTGGGATATCGTATAAAAGAAATTTGGAAGTGAATCCTTCCCATAATATTTTCGTCTTGACAACAATGTTTAAAATTGTGTCTACACCTAAAATTTGTACAGGTGGTAATTTTATTTTCTCACTTCGGGTAAACGATAAATTAGTTATTTTTTCGTGTTTTGTAATTTTTCCCTTTGTTTCAGCGTATCGTAAGTGGGGGTTGGATTTTGGTAATTGAGCTGTATTTATTTCCTTTTCCAGTAGACTAGTTATTTAAGTTAGTGTTCGTAGTCTGGCTCTGATTATTAACTTTTTATCACTTTTAGTGGTTCGGAAAATAAAATGTTCCTAAATCCATTATGTTTTCCTTTAGAGTTGTATTTGGTTCATCTAAATCCCCGGTTTGAAATCTTAAGTTACTCAGCTTGAGACACTGTAATATATGAAATGCAAAAAGAAAGGTATAAATGGATTACTTACCTAAATCCACGGAAATTCAAATAATAAATGAGCGTACAGTTGTATTCAGCAATAAAAAAAAGAACGCTATCAAATTAAACGTAAAAAAAAATAGGCACATACGTTAGCCTCACACTACTCCTATTTCACCTTCCTTAAGAAAAACGATCTTCCAAGAACTCGGATTCACTATCGTATATAACAACGGAGAATACTTAGGAAAGCAGTTCAACCATTCGCGCCAGTATCAAACCTCGATCTCCACCACTTAGAAGGAAATTTGAAAACAAACAGAACCACGTTATTAATATTGTCAGATACATAATGAAACAAAATACTTTTTCTTTTTATGCCATCTTCATGGCAGATTGATTGAAAAGCTAAATCAAGGGTTGCTACGCATTATTATAAAATGAAAATGGATGCTGTTATATGTTTTATTGGATAATATTTCCCATCCAAAAATGTGTCCAGTTTTTGTTTAAGTTTGTTGACGAGTTTTATATAAGGTGTAGATAAACAGTAGCCGAAATCGAAAAAAGGCAGCAAGTTTTCGATGCGGTACTTATGGCATCCTATAAAAAGGCCGATGTATATTAGAGCTCAAAATCTTCATATTTTCCTGGCATGAATGTAGTACCACAAATTTTGTGTTTTCTTCATCATCTAAATGCAATTACAAATTACGAGGATGTAGTTTAATATCGGAGATATTAGCAGCCGAAGAAGCCACGGTAGCCGAGTGGTCATGGCCACATTATTTTTGTCGAGTTCTGGTGCCACCCTAGTCCACTGAAGACTTTCTGTGTGGCAGTGCTAGTTTAACCTCATTTCGGTCCCTGGGCGCAGAAGATCCACAGTACCCTTTGGTACTGGCGGAACGAAATTTATAACCAGAAAATCTGGTTAAGTCCAGCTTAGTTGGGCCCCTGGGCACCAGCCTCAAAGGATAAGCCAACACTGCCATTTAGAACTAATGTAGTTAAATTTTTGAAATTCAAAGCCATTTCGTTAGCGTTGTGGGGAAGTTTAGAGTTCAAATCCTTGGTACTTGACAGGGGTTCAAAAGTATGTTCATCATTTTGTACAAACTTCAGTGGTTTTATGAAATCAAAATTTTGAATTAATTGGAATAAATAATGCAAGTGAATTAATTGGTAACATTTTTTTGTTCACTGTAAAAACTATAATTTCACTTTCCAAATCCCAGATGTCTGAGGAAAAGTTGTTGAATTGCAACTGCTCTCCCAAAGACATCCTAAATACCTTGCATAAAGATTTGGTTAGCCAATCCATCTAGCGAATATTCGCATTTTGAGAAATTAGCCGGTCACATAAGCCTTATGTGGAAGAATATCGTCATTTGTGTTAGTTGTTACTCTACTTAATAGATGGCGCCACGTGTATTAAACCTATTTATATATTATGTAATCTTGTAAAGCCATGAGCATTCCGATGTAGCACGTGAAGCATCTCATAACCTCTGTTGATATAATAAATAACTATTTTAAATACCTACTGTGGTCCTGTACACACTATATTATATAATTTGTACAAATGAAATAGAGCTGAATTACATACAAGTGAGCATAGGGATCCAAAATATCCATCCAGTCTCTCAGCAATTACAGAACGTTTTTCAGAAAGATGATCTGCGCTTCTGTCCAATATAATGCCTACGCCAACTATCAAACTTCCGATGTCATGACGAATTGTTTTTTTCCGATATTGAATGTGTAGTAGATCCCTGTTCTCTTCAGATGAAGATACGTCCAGAATCAGGGTGATCAAGTTTAATCTACACTCATCAGTGAATTTGGTTTCCAACTGATCCCTATTATAATGTTACTGTTGGCACCTTACTGAAATGTTGGCAGGAGCAGGTTGGGGCGTGCCTCGGCATCCACCTAAATTCCCCTTAACTGGAACTGGCTTGCAGCAGAGAGAGCTGAACTTATCTGAACAAACATTCAGAAAGCCATGCTTTCCTCTCGGAAGATATATATACATATATTCATACCAGTAGCGCACACAGGAATTTTTCAAGGTGGGGGTCCGGGGGGTCGAAAGTTCACCATTCTTGTATCATGCTTCTTTTGATTTTGTCGATTTTCGGGAACAAAACACAGTAAAAAACTAATTATTGAATAAATAATTAGCATTAATCAATAAAATTAATCATTAATAACAAATACTTACAAGGAGAGGGCACGACTAAGGAAATTTATTTCGCGTCGAGACTTGGTGTAATAGAAGTACTCCTTTAGGGTGTTCAACCCTTAATGTAATTCCGTCGAATGGCGAGTCAATTCGGAGAAAACAGCGTTCGAAATTCATGCTTAGCTTTTATAGAATTAAGTTTCAATATTTTGCACCGGCCCAGTGGTTCGATTGGTAAATCGTCTGCCTTCAATGCGGTTGGATCCGAGTTCGAATCCCACGATAAATTTTTTTCTTTCAATTCCCTTAATTATTTTTTTAAATAAATAAATTTATTTATGAAAGGTTTATTAAATATTAAATGATATTCTACGTAATTATTTTGCATTATATACAGTAAAAAAAATTATTGTAATTACATGAATATTTATATAATGTTTAATAAATAAATTTTTATATTAATAAATAATATTTATAATAAAATATATAATGAATATTAAATGATATTTTACATAAAAATTATTTATAAATAGTTTTATAATGTGAAATATAATATAATATAAATGAAATATTATATATATATATATATAAAATAATTTATAAAATTTATTATTATTATTATTAAATTAACTATTTCGTCATTATATAAAATACTTAATAAGTGCTTTTCAAATAAATCTATTTAATTTTAAAAAAATCATTTAATAATTTTAATAATTGTATTTAAATAATTTTATATTTTTAATTATAATGGTAATCAATAATTGTAATTAATATTAATTAATTATTTTGATTAATATAAAGTAATTATTTTAATTAATATTAATTAATTATTCTAATTAATACTGATCATTTTAATTAATTCAAATTAATTATTTTATTTTATTATTATTTTTAATTTTTAATTACACACTTTAAATTAACATTAATTAATTACTTTAAATTATTTTAATGATTCATTAATTTTAATTAAAACATTTTTAAATAATTTTAATTAATAATACTTTTAAATAATTTTAATTAATAATACTTTTAAATTTTAAATAATAAATATATTTACTTATTTCTTTAATTTATAAAATACAAAATAATTACATAAATACCATTCAATATTCAATAAACCTTTAATAAATAAATTTATTTAATTTTAAAAAATAATTAAAGGAATTGAAAGAAAAAAGTTTTTTGCGTGATTCGAACTCGGATCCAATTGCATTGAAGGCAGACGATTTACTAATCGAGCCACTGGGCCGGTGAAAAACATTGAAACTTAATTGTATAAAAGCTAAGCATGAATTTCGAACGCTGTTTTCTCTGAATTGACTGGTCATTCGACGGAATTACATTAAGGGTTGAACACCCTAAAGGAGTACTACTATTACACAAAGTCTCGACCCGAAATGAATTTCCTTAGTCGTGCCCTCTCCTTGTTAGTTAAATTTTACGTACTATATACTTAGAAGTATAATCAATCGGAAAAAATTCAAGGGCTTTGGGGGGGCGGTCCGGAATATGTTTCATACATATATGTTAAGTTATGGCACGGAATTCTAGGGGTATTTTAATGATGACACTGGTTTTTACTAAGACTAACGTTTAATGGTGGACATTTGTTGCAGGACTACACACTACTACATGAACACAGAGAAATAATGAAAAACATTTAGCCAAAAGACTTCTTGCACTCAGCAATGACGCAGTTTTTGAATTCCTCGTATAGTTCTTACACAACAGTTCACAATGGTAACACTGTTCTTTACATAGTTCACGATGGTTTATGGAGTTTAGATGATGAATGGCCTTCGCATCACTCCCCTTCAAACATTGGACAGCTGCTCCTTACATGGCCAGTTCCTGGTTGCTCAAATCTATTTCAGCAGCGCTGGATCCCCGACATGCGCTTCGAGTCCTCGCTCGCTAAATACTACTCTCCTCTTGTTAGTTCGCTGGTGGCTGCGTCTCCAGCGCCCTCTAGAGAGTGGTCTACGTGGAAAATCCCATACATATATACATTCATTCAGAGGGATAATAGCCGCCCAGCCTGTATGGTAGATATGATCCTCGGTTTTAATATAGTTCTTTCAAATATTAATTCATTAATTTAATTTTAAATTTATTCTGCGTTATTTCCATCGTAGTTACAATTAGCTGCAATAGATGGCGCCAGTACGTTTTCCTAACAAATTAGGAATTGCCGTTTAAAAAATTCTTCTTTTATATTACTTGTTTTAATTTCATATAATACATACAGTATTAGTGTAATTGTCCACTGTGTTTTTTAAAGGTTACAAGATATATTTCCCTTTGTTATATACAATATAAATTTTTTTTCGGGAAATGTGTAGGCGGAGTGCCTGAATAACACAAATGCTGTCTCTCTCCCTCATTATGTTTTCACTTCGAAAATAACATTAAGAAATAAAAATTAAATGCAGCATTTAATAAAGAATAGTTTGTAATCATGAAAAACCAATCTTTTGTTTCTTTACCACGCACTGCAGAAAGTGAGTATTGAATTTTGGTATGCCCTGAATTTTTAAATATTTCACAATTTCTTCAAATATATTTAATTATCAAGCTAAGAATGAGAATATCTTTAGAAATAAAAACAAAAAAAAAGTTAAGCTATTAGGCTTTAGCCCAGCCCTGAACATGAATACTATAGCTATGCTCTATTATTAACTTGTATATATCTTTTAATATTAGGTTTTTCTTTCCTTTTTTTAAGTTCTAAATTTTCTAAGCAATGATGAAACTTGTTGAAAATAAAATTTTTATACTATTTCTATAATCATATGATATTTATTTCCTACATCTCTCATATGTAAACAATTGTATGACCTCAAATTGACATCAAAGAATTCAAAACAATGGCATAATGCAATAGTATCATATAATGCAGATTTACTGGCATTTCATAAAAGATTAAATTTTTAATTAAAAATATTTTTTTAAAATATTTTAAATAAACACTTTATATTGCACCATACAACAATATTTATCAACAAGTGATGCATCCAAGATTAAACTACATCGATTAAAATTAAGGAACATAATATTTCTCCCTCTCCCTATATATATTATTTTGCAATACCAAATGTCATGAAAAAAGTATTCAAATTTTTAGATAGAAATTCAAATAACTTTTATGATGTCAAAACAATGTAATCCTTTAATTAAAACCTTACAGTTAAACGAAATTCCAGATAAAATGAATTTTGAATTAAGTAATAAAATCACGTAATATATATATTTTAACTTAAAAACAATCTTTGCATTTAGCAAGCAAAGCTAAAATTTACCATGTGATTTTTCTTTACAGTAAATTCTCAAATGAAACCATACATAATTTGATTTACAGAACTGATATATACATACAAAGAGCATTTACCATAATAAATATTTCAAATTGCCAAATATAAAACAAAGTTTAATGGTATTAGATTTTAAAGAAACTTTACTATGGATTGGTGAGCTTAATTTATAATTAATATGCATCTTAAATAAGCATTTTAAAGTAATGAGATATTAAATTTCTTAAGCAAAAGAGGAATTTTTTAAAAAAAACTAAATATTAACCATAAATAAAAAAATGCATATTTTAAATGATTAATTTTCATGCTGAGCAATATTATAAAATGGGGGGGGGGGGAATTCACAATGGTTATGAAATAGCATATCAGTTTAATTTAAAAGTAATACAAATTAAAAAAAATATATTTTTAAAAATTTAAAATGTGTTATTATACATATATATCTTTTTCTTTTCACATTAAAAAAAAAAGCTGCATTACAGTAAAAAAAATATTTAAAAATTAGTTAAACAAAAGAGATTTAAAAAATTTTTTATTCAGATATATTGCAGATTAGAGTGAAATATCACCAGTTTCACAGGCAATAATTATCAAGCATATGTAAAAACAGATGATTATGTTTTGGGTCAACTTTAACAATAATTTCAATGAATAAAATAATTAAAGAATAATCATCAATTTTCAATAAATAATTTTAACAATATCTACCTTAAACAGGTCGATTACACAGAAAGACCCATTAATTCTTCTAAAAATGCAGGAAACATGTTAGGCTCTGATATAAAAGGTGTAAATGATTTTGAATGCTTTAAAGTTTCTAACAAATTTGAACAAGAACAATAAGAAAGATAACCTTCTTTTGCCATTTCTTCGGCAAGTTCAGTCTGATGGTTGTCCATCAATTTATCATTCAAAACAGTAATGAGTGGTTTATGTTCAATTAAGGATTCTAAAATTGTGCCTGCTCCAGCATGTCCAATAATAAGGGATGCATTCTTGATATCTTGGGAAATACTATCTTTAAAGTGAAACCACTCCACTTCAATGATGTCACTTTTATCTGGTATTACAGTCCCTCGTCCAATCTGCAAAATGATCTTTTTAAATCCCTCATCAGAAAGAAACTGAAGAATTTCTGGTGAACAAACTGTTTTGATGAGATCATCAAATGAGGTAGAACCCACAGTAACAAAAACAGACATAGTAGATTTCAATAACAAACCAGATCTAGGAAAGAAAAGAAGGAAAAATAATTATTAGCACAGCACTAGGAGTATTTTTACTTAAAAACCAAATGTCAAACAAAAATAATACTAAATGCAAATTTCAAAGCCTTCCAACATATTGTATAGTCCAATAAAACTTAATAATATTAGAAATAGAAACCACTTTTATAGAAGACCATTTACTAATGGAGTCCGAGTTAAGAATTTTAGATGATTGTAAGAACACTAAATTTAGTGTACTTTTATTATTTTTTATTTTAAAGCAAAATGCCAGTAAAATAATTATACAATATATCATAACACAACTAATTTCTTATCAAGCAGCTTCATTTTCAATACAAAATAAAATCAATTTTGACCTAAAAAATGAAGATCTTTGATCAAGCCAAAAGTCATGACCACATTGTTTCATAAATTATATTGTCAAACTGTCAGTGTATCACATTTTTTTTTTACAAATAAATTTTGAAATTTAAATTATTATTTACAAATGAGAGGCCAGGTCACTTGGTAAAATGACTCATAAGAAGCAGAAACAATTTACAATTATAATGGAAGAAGTGACACATTTAAATTAAAAACTAAACTCAGTGGTGCAACAGCCCATGAGGGCCAAGGCTTACTGTACCCATCTCAGCTGATGTGACCTTGGATTCTGAGATGCATAAGATGTTCTGGTCAGGTAGTCAATCTGACGTTAAACTCCAGTGTTTAGTTCCCAAGCAAACTTGGTACTCCTTTATCGGCCCACTGAAGGGATGAAAGGCTGGGTCGACCTTGCCCAGCCTGGGATTTGAACCCTGGATCTGTGGTGTGGAAGCACAATACACTACCACTGAGCTTAAAATAATACACTTATTCTATAATAATCAGGGATGTTTTAAGGCATGGGCCAAAAGGGCCTCGATCACAATGGGAGCCTTGTCTTGTTCTCGACTCAGTCTTAATTAGATCATGATTCAAATAATTTCAAAGGTAAAGGTATTGGTTGTATTTTCCGAAAAACTGGGAATTTGCGACGATATGTCAATTGGTGACTGGTTTTGTCCTAGTATAGTTCCAAGGCCTTACCACCAAACGACATCATTTAGTCAAAAGGCAGAAATTGGTCAAGCTGGTTTGTGCGATTGTAAATCATACCCATTTATTTGTTTCAGGTTATTGTTTGTACAAGTATTTGACAACGTATGCTAAGTACTGTTTACTTTTCAGGAT
The DNA here is from genome assembly GCA_019973955.1 of Trichonephila inaurata madagascariensis. Classification (NCBI taxonomy): domain Eukaryota; kingdom Metazoa; phylum Arthropoda; class Arachnida; order Araneae; family Nephilidae; genus Trichonephila; species Trichonephila inaurata. Next base: position 49,263 of record BMAV01001053.1, read on the forward strand.
CATAGGTGGGGTTTACATTTGTGTAAGGGCCCAGGACCTCAGAAGTCTTAAGATGTCCCTGATAATAATCACAACTTTATAGCCCACTAAACATTTTATAATCATATACAGTAAAATACATTAGAGTAATATTTCACTAATTATATGTATGAAACCAGTGGCATACACAGACTACTTTCATGGGAGGGATTATATTTTTTAAAAAAACATTGACAAAAGCACCACACAATCCCCGCACAAAAATTAAAACCTGCTGATTTATGGAAGAGGTTTGTCCCCAAACCCCTTCCATAGATCAACAGAAGTTTGAAAGATTAATATGAATGAAAAATTGTGTGTTAAAATATTTATTACAAAAATATATAAAAAAATATAATAGAGTATAATAAGTTACAACAAAATAAACACTAATTTCAATTTTGAAAGAATAAAATAATTTTACTTTTTAGACACACTTTTTTTAAATATATGTAACAACTGTCAAATACATAGTTAAATCCACACAATACCTGAACATTTTTCAAAACTGCTTACACTGTCTATGATAGTAAATATTTGAAATTAAAAAAAAAAAAGATGTGTGAATCAACAACAACAAATAGCACACATACAAAATTTTCTTTCAATACTTTTAATTAAAAAATATTTTGTCATAAATCAATTCTACAGAAAAAACATTTTTTAAATGATCCTAAATTTAATATCCTTGTAATGAATATTAATTTGCATTCAGAAACATACAATATGTACCAAAATTTAAAATATAATATTTGTATATCACATTAGTCATAGTTGAGTTATATACATGTTATCTATATATAATATGTGTATATAACATATATTATAATATTACATTTTATAAACAGTTGAAACAGTCACATAATGTGTATCATTTCAATTAAAATTCTTCATCTTTTAAAATATACCACATCAGTTATTTTCACACTGTGGTACAATAATCTCTAGAAATATGCAAAGTAATATGAAAGGAAGCAAGGATGACATTTGATTACTATCTTCGAAAAAACATCTTTTAACCTCTCATTCACTTTAAGACCATTCAAAACAATCATATGCAAGTTCTGTAAACAAGTGAGATAAATGTACATCCATTTGCATGGAAATATTACTTTGAAATAGCATATAATTTTTTAATTCCAAAATTAGCTATCACATAATTATAAATCTTGCAGCACGTAATATCAGGAAAATGCAGCAGTTGCTGCTATTGCAAATTTTGCATTTTATTATCTTCCTTCTCAAAGGTAAATTGCTTTTAGCATGTCAAAGAAAGCATGTTAATTTAATTTCAAATACAGTCTAACAATTTTACTTCCTATCTAAATAAAATAATGGAAAGTTTCCCTAGCACGATTGAAATTTACTTATCTAACTAGGGAAACAATTTATGTAAAAATTTCAATAAGTTATATTATTTGTGATAGGAAAGAATTTTTTTTTTAATAATATGTAACTTAAAATCATTAAAATAATATAAAGGATATATCTAACGTTATGCAACCTATTTTATAAATCTTTCAGATAATTTGCTCTTTGAGGCCCACAGTATTAAAAATACCCCACCTTTTTTATTCATAAATATAGATGGTGGAATATTTTTTGAACCATCTCAAAACATTGTTACATGTTTATTTTTAATCTCACTTTCATAAAATAGAAGACTATACTATCAACAAATATTATAAATATGCTTGCTTGTGTTAGCAAGTTTCAAAATGTCAGTATGGGTTCTTAAACTTTGTGAAATTTTAAAAGAAATAAAAAATTTCAATCCATCATGAGTCTTATTATTTTATAAAATGCCAAGCCTCAAAAGGTTAAAAGTAATTGTATTGTATAAAAAACTAAAAGATGGCAGTTGTAGTAGTATAAAGAACATAAACATTCATAACAAATGTTAACTTCCAATTAACTCAATACACATTTTACTATCTACTATAAGTGCATATATAAAGTACCTAATTTTGAATGTTGGTATTGTGTTGCAATAGTATATTTAATAACTTGTAAGTCAGAAACATATTATGTGTTGTTTATGAACAATGTTCAATAAATTAGATTTACATCATTATTTTAAGTTTCATAATAAAACTGGCAGCATATATATATATAGCATAATAAAATAAAATAATAAGCAACAAAATTGTACTTCCTACAAGACCAAAAATGAAAGAAATTGGATTCTAAGAAACATAACAAGAAAATAAATGTTGCAAAAGAATATTGTACTAAAATTGGATAAACAGACAAAACAAGAAACAGAGGTGTGCAGAGCTATTAAAATTGAAGATTTTATATATATATATATATTGTGTAAAGATTGCATGTTCATTAAAAAAAAAGCAGTACTCTGAAATTATAAAACCAATCCCATCAGAAGTATTTTAAGTCATTTGCACTGGCTTTTAAAATGTTTTTATTATATTAACAATGTAAAACTAGTTATTGTGGTCTTATTTCCTTATTCAATGATAAAGCAAAACTTTTATACTTCAAAAAACACGTACTATTTCTTTATCACACATTGATAAACTAAATAATATAAATACATTTCATGTAAATATTTTAAATTAATAATTATAAGCATAATGTTACAAACTAACCTTCGTGAGAAAAAAAGCAGAATATACTGTATATGCTAAAAGAACAGATTAGTTAGACAGTCGAATTTGGAATGGGGGGGGGGTGCATTACATTCTGAAAATACAAAATAAATGTAAGTTCCAAGTAAATCTAATTTTTATCTAATTCAAAGATTTCTAAAACATTCAATATTAGTACATGACATAGTTGGTTAAAGTGTAGAATAGGAGGCCCCTTGGCAAAGCCAATTTTTGGTGACCAGGATCAGTTGCCAAACTACATATATGTAGCGATACATGTTTCAAGAGTATAATAAAGAGCCGAATTCACATTCTGGCATCTAAATGAAAATCACCAAATCATCAGAGCTTCTTATTCTACACTTTAGCCAACATGGTTATATTAGAATTTTATTTAAATATTTAGTAATAGCACAAAGTAAATAATAGTATTGAAGTATTATGATGCTATGTGTATTGAGAGTCTGAGAAATGACAAACTGAACAGATAATATACAGCTATATAAAAAACACATGAAACTTGGTAAGGATTCATTATATGCACTTATTACAAGAAAAGTTATTTTACTCTTATAAACTATACTCCTAATTTTGTAAAACAGAAATAATAACTTTTAAAAAATAGAAAAGTAAGATTAAATTTAATGAATTTGTAAAGCTAAAATCAAGCTTTTTCACAAATTACATTAAGATAAAACTTTTATAATAAAACATTAAATTTCTGACAACTTAAGAAGTTATTAAAATTTAAAGTTAAAAAACTTTATCTTCTTACATTATTATAAAACTATCGAACGTTAATTAATGTATATAGTAAAAACAAAATTTCAAAATAATAAGTAGCGTTATATATTTAAATACAGCAGTAGACTTCACAGATATAATTTCCATAACATTTTCTTATACTCCAATTTTATATTTTAGCCACTTTTTTTTAAGAAAAAATTAATTATAATATTACAGTAATTGAAATAAATGAAAAACGATACTTTTAAAAATGAAATGTGTAAGAGATTAGACATAAATTATTTTTTTAAAATAGGAAAAATTACCAAGTGAATTCTGAATTTTTCAAAATATCACCAATGCTTTAATCAAAAAAAATTACAAATTCAAAAGTGCATAAATTTCTTAAAATTATTTAGAAAAAAGGGTCTAACACATATTTAACTCTGATTGGGTTCAGAGGAACAAGTAACAAATACTATATTATCCTTAAACACGTTTTTTCTGCCTAAATAACAATTTTTAACCGCAAGATGTAAACAAATCCCCGTTGACTGCTGAGCCAAGCATAAATTTAAGGTTTCTATGTTCGTCAATAGATGTCACTATGTACCATATTATAATCTTTCATAATGAATGCAGCGTTTTGCAAAAGTATTTCTAATTTTGCGATAGCTAAAATTTACTACATTTTAAAATCAACTACGATAAAAAAAAATTCAAATTTAAATTATTGATGAAAAGGCATCATAATAACAACTATATCAACAGTTAATGAAAAACTAAATTTAGAAACAAAAAATGTATTTCAGCGGCAAATTTAAAATGAAATAATTTAACAAAACTGAATAATATACTAATTCTAAAAAAAAAAATAAAATAAGTGGGATAATAGTTTTTGTTGCTCTAAATCCCAAAGAAAGATATTAACTATTAAAAAAATATTCAACCCTGCGTTTCATGCTGTAAGTCAGGGATGGGCAGACTTTTCCAGGGTGCGGGCTACTTCTAATTTTTTCAAGGTGTTGCGGTCCACCCAATTTCAGTGGCGAACACAAGGGGGGGGGGGGTGTTCACTGATCCGAACCCTCCTCCATAGCCCTTGACTTTTTTCCCCGATTGATCATAATCCCATGTATATAAGTATTTAGTGTTAATAATTTTTTTTATTAATTAATGCTGATTATTTATTTAGTAATTACTGTTTTTTTGTTTCCGACAATCTACAAAACTAAAATAATACGTTTGACTGCGTATTGGGGTATGATACGGGAATGGTAGGCTTTTGGCCCTCGACCTCGCCTCCCCCCCGTTGAAAAATTCTTGTGTGCTCCAATGCCCAGAGTGGGGTGTGGTAGGAAACGGGGTCTGCAATATTTATTATAAATTAATAATAAATACGGAATATGTGCTTACGTACAGAATATTAAAATAAAAGAACTAACACGTTTAAAGCAAAACGCAAAATACACAAACCTAATAATACTAACCACAAATATAATAATATCAAATGATGCATTTATTATCAAACAATTCGAAGAACATAACCAATAAAATATTTTTATCTAAAGTTAGTTTTCGTTGTTACAGACAGTAGGAGACTTATAGTCTGCATACTTCAGCCAATCTTGAATATTTCCGTAAATAATTACTAACTGCTAAAATCTTCAGGCGTCACGCCAAATTGACTTAGCGGTCCACCAGTCGATCGCGATCGACGTAATGCCCATCCCGACTGTAAGTTAACATCTATTTTAATCGAATTTTTTATTGTTACAAAGAACTGATACAGATTCTAAATATTTTTAATTAAAAATTTATACAATACATACAAAGATTTTGTGTTTATTATTACTAAAATTATACAAAATACTTATAATGGATTTAAAAAAATGTTTTTGGCTGAAGAAATGTGGAGGAAAAAAAATCACACATTTATTGGCTAAGTTTCTTCCTATAGCTGCAGTGCCGGCTTATCAATTGGGCTTTTAGAGCGGGCGCCCAGGGGCCCGACTGGTTATAATTTTCGATCAGCCAGTGTCAAGGGGCACTGTAGATCTTCTGCCTCCATTGCCCGAAATTAGCTTAAATCGCCACAGTAAAGCTATCACATTAAAAGAAATTCTGAGACATCAAAACAATCGTTTGATAGATTTTGCAAAAAGTAATCTACATACATTTTTAAAAAATGATAACACTCTTTACATTCTTCCTTTTATTGATAAAATGAGAATTGTGGAACTCCTCGGTTTTTCTGTTTAAATAGCTTGTAACTTGATTAAATTTGAATATTCTCAAAATATTTTTACATATAATCTTTATTCTGCTTTATTACCAAACTATGTATAATTTTCATGAAAATAATAAAATTAAATTAAAAAATTGCCATTTCTGAATATTTTTTAATTAACTGCTAGTTTTTTCTTTAAATTTATAAAATATGTGTTATAATATATATATATATATTATGTAATACAAATATCAATACATTAGTTCATATTCGTCACCCATGCATTGGGCCGATTCTACCCGTTGCACAGAGCACGTATACATGTTAGCGATCGAAAACACTCATCAAAGCTCAAACTTAGCCAGGGATTGTCATTTTTAACGAATGTAGGCAATGGCACACACAAGGAAGAGAATGTCCACGGGTTTGGACCTACCCATAACTCTTGATTCTTTTTTTTTTAGTTAAGGTATCCGACTACGTTTCGAACCGCGATTTTGCAAAAGCGTATAAATGGATTATATTTATGATATTTAGGGTCACTTATATTAGAAAATGTACATAAAATTGTTTTAAGAATATTATTATAATAAAAAATTATTTAAGTACAATATTTTGACAAAAAATGAACATA
>BMAV01001054.1:0-11534 GCA_019973955.1 Trichonephila inaurata madagascariensis
TAGGAAAAAATGAAGAACTGGCTGCCATGATCTTTTGACTTTATTAAGATCTTAACTAACCAATAACAGATTAAAAAATAATATGATATGGGGGAAGAATCTACTGTGGCAAACACAAAATTTAAATATTACCGAAATAACGTAACCCAGACCACTATCAATAACTAACTCGTTTAAAAACAATTATAAGCGATCACAGATCGAATATTTAAATGGTCCTCCTACCTTTGGGGGTCCGATAAGTATCCATCTATCGTCCAATAAAAGTTGCGGTTCACTGGCGTGCAATGGACACCTTGATTTAAGGGCTTTTGCCCGGGAAATTTTTGGCTGCCCAACTTTAAAACCTCTTCACACGAAATGGGGACTATCAAAACTTTCCCCCAAATGCCACCTACTTCCTAAACTTCTGTTATTTAAAATCTTCCTAATTTGCATCTTACCTTCACGCTTTACTTCTCGGGTTGGTTGAAAAAGAGTTGCCATTCATTATGGCTCCAAAGAACCGAAAAGGATATGTTAATGAAACACGAGTGAGCCCGTCATAACATATGCATGAATATTTTCCGCATATAAAGAAAGAAGCACGAGTCCATCCTCAAGTTTTTCTCTTACCTAGGTATCCCGATATAAGATTGTCGTGGAACCCGCGTATAACATCTTATCTCAGGGATATAAACTAAGTTCTTTCAGAGTTGATAAATATTTAGCATAAAATAGCAATCCTAGAATAATTTTAAAACTTTGGGACTTATTCTCACAAACCATTCGAACCATACATATTTTTAAACTTGTGATGGATGACACCTGGTTTTAATATAGTTTTCAAATGTTGTTTTATTAATTAAATTTTTAAAAATAAAAAAATAGTAACAAACAAAAATAATAGTCTAAAAGCAGAAAAAGAAAAAAAAAAATCATTCTAGTGTCCTTGCCAATGGACATCAACCCAAGGTCTGGTTCGAATCAAATTTGGGATGGCCTCATTTCTAAAAATGTGATTTTTCTTTTACTATACTATTTTAATCGAATAATTAAGTAACACATTAATGAATGAATATTAACAAGCAAACAAAAAATAGACCAGCACCATATATAGAAAGGAAAATCACTTCCTATTTTGTCACTTAACCTTCTAAGCGGTCTGCACGTAAAATCCTGCCATTCTAGGATGCTTTTTTTTTTCCTTCAAGTAAGATTTTCAAAAACGGTTGAGCCGTATTTTAAAAAAACGACTCTCCCCTTTTTTAAATCTTCTTGAAGGCAAAAAATACGTATGCATTTTGAAACACTCTAGAATGGCAAGATTTTACTGCAGACCTTTGAGGGGGTTTAAAAATTTCTTCTTTTATTATATACATATTTCTATTAATTTTACAATGAATAAAAAAACAAAAAAAACTTTGCTTTTTTGACCTAAGTAGGAATTTCAATATAATATATATATATATATATATATAATATATATATATATATATATAAATATATATATATATATATATATATATATATATATATATATATATGTATAACTTTTTTTATTTTTAAGTTCTAAAAAAACTTATTGTAAGAAAAACTATATTTAGTTCTGTTAATATAATTTTTTTGTTTGATAGGTTCAAAATTTTTTTATAAATATTTTTTCCCCACTTTTTTGGTAATAAGAAACCATTTATAAATTATGGTTGTGAAAATATTAGTTGAAAATATGTTAACAATTTTCTATTTTTATCAGAAAGTATTATTTTTAATGTTTTTTTTAATATAGTGAATGCAAAGAAAATTCAAGGTTTTTTTTTTTCTTTCTGTACTTTCTTTGTGGTTATATATTTTTAATCAAACATTCAGACTTTCAGAAATAAACAGTCGTTGCAATAGTCAACGGTAATTTTTTCTTTTAAATCATTATTAAAGGATAGTAGATTTACATCAATAAATTTTTAAAAAAAGACGAAAACAGTATTGTTTTACATTATTCTTTAAAAAGTTAATTTTTTCTAGAATAAAATCGTACACACGCTGATTAATTTCTTCTCTGGTTAGACTAAATTAGTTATTTGGGACATTATTTTATGCTAATGGTCTGTAACGGAATTGATTGTTAAATGAAATTTCAGATCATTTTTATTATTTTGAATTCTAGAGGAAATTATAAAGGGGGGAAATTTTTTTTATTTTTCTCAAAACCGAATACCCCCCTTTTAGATGGAAATTTTAATTTAAACAAAAAAAATTTTTTTCAACTTTTTGGGGAATTTTTTTGACTTGTTTATCTGATCTGATGTTGTATGACATTCTGCCATACCTCGAAAGTCACTTGTGAATTTGGATGCATGGAATCAAGAGACAAGATTTTAATAAAATCAACACCTATATTCTTCAAAAGACCCAGGGGTTGGGGGTTCCTTCCCCCAAAAAGGTTGGAGGTTCTATCCTGGGGAACAGGAAGGTTAACCCCGGCCTTTCATCCTTCCTACAGTGGGTCGATAAATGAGTACCAAGCTTGCGTCGAGACTTAAACACTGGGAGTCACGCTCAGCTCATGCACCTCAGCGCTGAATGGTCATGTATACTTAGATGGGCGCTATAGGCCCTGGTCCTCATGGGCTGAGTTTGAGTTATATTCTACGAATCAATGAAATTTAAAAAACCCCAACAATAATGAAATTGGTAAACTTATTTCCCCAACCCCTAAATATCTCTCTCTCGTAATAATTAATTAGATCACTTATCTAAGACGGTTGATTCCACAAAACGCGAATGATCTTTCGCCGCGTTGGGATATCTCCCTATTGAAGCTCCGATGGCTTCAATTATTAACACTCTAACTTCAGTATCAGACTAACGACGTCGACTACCTCTCTCCCTTCGAACGAAAAAATTTCGCTTGTTCCCAGAAAAATGCGGAATATATTTACTTATCAAGTTAAGTTACGTTTTAAGATGCATTGGAACATAATTCAATTCATAACAATACGTGAGAAATTATAAAACGCTACTTCACAGAATAACGCAACGGTAAATAAGTCATACTGCTGTTTTACATAGCCGTACATTGTTTTAGCTGCATGTTTTGTCAAACCCTTTTTTCCCCCTCTTCTCATTTTCCCACTCCTGTACGTCGCAATATATATATGTGATTTGAGGGCCGGAGACAGATTTGGTTTTAAAAAGGGGTCTTTTTTAAAGACCCAAGGGTTGGACCAAGCATCTGACGCAAGGGGAAAGAAAAAGAACGCCACCAAATAATCTTAAAGGGGATAAACACTTAAAATACCGATCCGGCGCCCATGGTTCTTAAAATTTAATGCTGCCCAAAGGGCTATTTAAAATATAACGATCTGGAATTAGACATGTTTATTGGCTAGGCCATATTTCGGAAAATAAATGGGTAATTAGTTTGACATTGGGGGGTGGGGGGTAATATAAAAATGAATTATAGATAAAAGTTTTAATTTTTAATCTAATTTAATTAAAACTTAATATTGCCTCCCAATTTTAAAATTGATTAATGGCGGATTTTTTTTCTCTTTTTTACAAAATCATTAAAAAAAACAATACATAACAACATTTGGAAACCATTTACACACAGTAGAAATATTTATGTAAAAGGAATACAAAAATCAGTTGCCCCTAAAATAAACGAAACAAAGCAACAAGCACAGTAATATGACATTTCCCAAAAATATTAATGGAAAAAATGAATTTCCGTAAAATATAACTGAAGATTGGCTTTTTTCAGATCTATTCGACATCAAAACAAGGCTCGCGTTTCCTCCTATTCCTTCATAATAATAGATTCGTATTAAAAGATAGCAATTTTTTTTAAAAAAAAATTTATATTGGAAAAAAATTATATCAAACAATAAGATAGTAGACATAAAAATACAGGGTATCATACAAATATTAAAATACAAATTTTTTTGTAAAAAAAATCTACTCTTCCCATGTGGGAATACCTTTTTTTTAAAAAAAAAAATTTTTTGGGAAAAAATTTTTAAAAAAATTAAAAAAAAAAAAAAAAAAAAAAATTTTAAAAAAAAAAAAAAAAATTTTTTCAAAAAAAAAAAAAATTTTTTTTTATTTTAAAATAAAAAAAAAAAAAAAAAAAAAAAAAAAAAAAAAAAGGGGTTTAAAAAAAATTTTTTTAAAAAAAATTTTGGGGTTTTTTCCCCTTCTACATTTTTAAAATTTTAAAAATTTTTTAAAAAGGGGAAAATTTTTTTAAAAAAAAATTTTTAAATTTTTTAAAAAAAAATTTTGTTTTTTAAAAAAAAAAAAAAATTTTTTTAACACATTTATTTTTTCCCCCCAAATTTTTTGAACAAATCCTTTTAGGTGTAAAAAAAAAAAGGGGGAAAAAAAAAAAAATTTTTTTTCCCAAAAAAACCCTTTTGCCCCAATTTTAAGAAAAAAAAATTTTTAAAAATTTTTTTTAAAAAAAAAATTGGGGGTTTCAAAAAAATTTAAAAGGGAAAAAAAAATTTTTAAAAAAATTTTTTTGGGAAAAAATTTTTTAAAAAAAAAAAAAAAAAAAAAAAAAATTTAATTTTTTTAAAAAATTAAAAATTTTTTTTTTAAAAAAATAAAATTTTTTAAAAAAAAAAAATTTTTTTTTTTTTTTTAAAAAAAAAAATTTTTTTTTTTTTTTTTTTTTTTTAAAAAAAAAATTTTTTTTTAAATTTTTTTAAAAAATTTAAAACCAAAAACCCCCCTTTTTTTTATTAAAAAATTTTTGAAAAATTATTTAAAAAATTTTTTAAAAAAAAAATTTTTAATTTTTTTAAAAAATTTTTTTTTTTTTAAAAAAAAAAAAAAAAATTTTTAAAAAAAAAAAAAATTTTAAAAAAATTTTTTTTCGGGGAAAAATTTTTTTGTTATTTAAAATTTAAAAAAAATTTTTTTAAATTTTTTTCCCCCTTTTTTTTGGGGGGGGCCCGGGGGGTTTTTTTTTGGGGGTTTTTTTTTAGGGTTTTTTTTTAACCCCTTTTTTTTTTTTTTTTTTTTTTTTTTTTAAAAATTTTTTTTTTTTAAGGGTTTGGGAAAAAAACCCCCTTTTTTTCCTTTTTTTTTTTTTCCGGGGTTTTTAAAAGGGTTTTTTTTTTTTATTTTTAAAAAGGGGGAAAAAAAAAAAAAAGGGGTTTTGGGGTTTTTGGGGTTTTTTTTTTCCCCCTCCCCCCCTTAAAGGGAAAAAACCCCCCCCCAAAATTTTTTCCCCCAAAAATTTTTTTTTTTTTTCCCCTTTTTTTTTCGGTTTTCCCCTTTTAAAAAGGAAAAAAATTTTTTTTCCAAATTTTTTTGGGTTTTTTTTCCCTTTTTTTTTTTTTAAAAAAAAAAAAAAATTTTTTTTAAACCCTTTTTTTTAAAAAAAACCCCCCCTTTTTAAAAAAAAAAAAAAAGGGGTTTTTTAAAAAGGGGGGAAAAAAAATTTGGGGGGAAAAAAAGGGAAAAAAACCCCTTTTTTTTTTTGGGGAAAAAAAAAAAAGGGGGGTTTTTGGGGAATTTGGGGGGGAAAGGGGTTTTTAAAAAAAAAAAATTTAAAAAAATTTTTTTTAAAAAAATTTTTTTAAAAAAAAAAATTTTTTAAAATAATTTAAAAATTTTAAAAATAAAATTTAAAAAAAAAAATTTAAATTTTTTAAAAATTAAAAACCCCCCTTTTTTTTTTTTAAAAAAAAAAAAAATAAAATTTTTTTTTTTTTTTTAAAAAAATTCCCAAAATTTTTTAAAAAACCCCAAAAAGGGAAAAAAGGGGTTTTTTTTTTTTTTTAAAAAAAAAAAAATTTTTTAAAAAAAAATTTTTTTGAAATTTTTTTTTGGGGGGTTTTTGGGGGTTTTTTTTTTAAATTTTTTTAAAAATTTTTTTTTTTTTTTAAAAAATTTTTTTTTGGTTTTTAATTTTAAAAATTTTTTCTTTTTAAAAAAAAAATTTTCCAAAATTTTTTTATTAAATTTTTTTTCCCCCTTTTTTTTTCAGTTTTGGAAATTTTTTAAAAAAAAAAAAATTTTTTTTTTTTAATTTTTTCAAAAAAACCCCCTTTTTTTTTTCCCCCAAAAAAAAATTTTTTTTTTTTAAAATTTTAAATTTTTTTCCCAAATTTTTTTTGGGGAATTTTTTAAAAATTTTTTAATTTTTTTTTAAAAAATTTTTTTTTCTTTTGGTTTAAAAAAAATTTTTTTTAAAAAAAAACTTTTATTTAATTTTTTTTTTTTTTAAATTTTTTTTTTTTAAATTTTTTTTTAAATTTTTTTTTAGGTTTTTTTGGGGGTTTTTTTTTTTTAAAAATTGAAGGTAAAAAAAACTTGGTTTTAAATTAAAAGGTTTTTTTTTGATCAAAGTTAAAATCATCTGGCGAAAGGGTATAGAAAAAAAAACCCCACCGAATATTTACGGGGGTTTTAAACCAAAACACCGATCGCGGCGCCCAGGAGTGCTCTTGAAAGTTAATCCCTGACATATAGGGTTATTAAATATAACGATCTGGTATTAGACATGTTTATTGGCTAGGCCATATGTTCGGAAGAAATAAATGGGTCATTAGTTTGATACTCTTGAAGAGGTGAGGTGGTAATATAAAAGTGAATTACTAGATAGGGAATTTAATTTTAATCAAATTAAATTACCCTTTACACATACACAAAATATATATATATATATATATATATATATATATATAATATATATATATATATATATATATACAAATATATCTGTTGAAACATTCAAAGGTGGGCTTACGCACGTATTGAGTTCAATCTATATAAATAAAAATATAATGTGTGTTTGTTCAAAGCCGCTAATCTCCAAAATTACTGAAACATTGCCACTGCATTTGAATCCGGACGGGTTTTTATGTGCTTGTTATTTCTTAATTCTTTTCAAATTTTTAAAAATTTAATTTTTAAGTGATTTTCTGGCGTTATGATGTCACGTTTCTCACTAAGTTGAAAATTTATACATTACACGAAGTTTTTCAACATTATTACATATTTTTACTCTAGCCATGTTTATATCGGTTGGAATATTTATCAAATATGTATGTTCTTTGATACTTAATTAGGATTATTTTTCGAATAAATCATTTTTTAATGATTATTCTTTTAACAACTCAAATTTTGTTTTGCAGTTTTGCAACATTTTGATATTATTATCGCAGGATGTTTATGTGTGTGATTTTGCTTACAAATTACACACAGCTTACTTTTTCAGTAATTTCTCGTAGAATTTATTTACTTCTATCTAAGGTGAAAATTATAATTTTTACAAACCAAAACTTCTTATTGATATGCGTATTTCAGTTTTATATATATATATATATATATTATTACTGCAATTAACATTAGTATTGTATTTCTGTTATCGTTATATGTTTTAGATAGTATGAAATTAATATCATGAATATTAGTAGCGCCTATATTATCTTTTTCTTCCGTAATCCTTTTTTAATTCAATATCTAATTTTTTTTATATATAAATTTTAGTACTTACGGTTTTTTGCTTGCCCTTTGTGATGTTTTAATTCGGCTATTCTTAAATACTTTTTTTTATCTGTTTTTGACATTTTTTAAAAAAATTTATGTTCCTCTGGAAAATGAAATAAAGATTTTCTAATATATATACTTTGTGTTTGTACGAAACTGTTTATATTGATTTAATGAAAATGTTGAGCCTTTTTTTATTTTTGGTATCTTTTTAAGATTTAATTTATTTTATAACTAGCTGTACCACATACTGCTGTGGCTCAGTCAGGTTAAAAAGACTGGTGCGCCACAAGGGTTACAAAAGTAAATAATACTCAAAAATTGAAACAAATAAAAGAAAGGGTACTTCCGTATTATTGCAGCAATCACCAACTCTATTATAATTCGCCAAGTTGGCAACCTCGATTTCCTATGTGTTGAATTATCAATCAGATACTTCATTTCATATAATGTAGCCAATAGGTTGCAATAATATGTAAGTACCGTTTGCTTTTTTCAGGTACATAGCTACCGCTTTATCAGCCTAACCAATTATACAAGGCCCGCAAGCTACAGTGGTCCCAATACGTGTTACTATAGTCAGTAATATGGTCCTCATATCTGAAAAGAACCCCTAAAAGAATTTTCATACAGGGTCCACTCAGAGCTATTTTGCAATTTCATGTGTCCTTATTTAACCTTTCTTTGAGTGTATACAATTGACTTCAGCGCATAAAATTGCCTCGCAGAAAATCGAACTTGGATCACCATACTGGCCAAGCAAAAGCAGTGTTGGTAGTAATTACATATCAAACTGGAATAGGCATCAGAGAATAAGCAAAACAGACAAATGGCTTAAATACCTGTTGAGGAAGCAGGTGGTCGTAAGATTGTAATTACTTTCGGTACTTATGTACTATCGCTACAATCTCTCTCTCTCTCTCTCGTCAATGTTCAAAATAACTTGCAGAGTTGGCAACCTTAATTTCGCATATCATGTATGCTCTGAATTGGCAATCATGTGCTTCGTTTCATATAATGTCACCAATAGGTTGAGATTTTACATAAGCACCTTCTTTTTGAAATTATGATTTTGCATTGATAAAGATAGTTCAATTCTTTTCATGTCAGTTTATGTTAGCATTGTATTTCTTTTTTCAATTTATTTTTAATGCTCGGGTTACATACTTTAGATAATTCTTTTATATAAAGTACTAATTTTAATTTAGTACTTATGTATTATTGCAGAATCCCAATTTTGTATGCACTGAATTGGCAATCATGTGCTTCATTCCGTATAATGTCACCAATAGAGGTTGCGTCAATACGTAAGTACCTTTAATTCTGTACATTACTGTAACATTAGACTGGCCGCAACACACCAATTTAGCGTGATTTTAAAATCATGCCAAAAATGAGTAGCCTACCAATATGAAATTAATATTATGAGTATTATCTTAGCCTCTTCTATCTTTTTCTCCAGTAATCCTTAAATAATTCAATATATATACATACATATATATATATATATATATATATATATATATATATATATATATATATATTTTCTTATATTTTATTACTTATATATTTTTTTCACGTTTATGTAAGAATTTCATTATTAAAATATTTACTAACATATTGTTGAGGGAAAGTTTTATACTGAAAAAAAAATCAAAAAGTTGTCTTTAAACAAATAAAGTATACCCAATTATGATTAAATGGCTCTACTATGGAGACCATGAGGGGACGGTTTGATATTACAATTATTTTGGATGTATCGCATTGTTATCGAGCTGTGCCTTTTACGATAGAGTGAATTTTGTCTGAGTATAAATTTTTTTCATTGTTCTTGATTTTGTTTTTAAATTGTTTTTCTTATTTTTTAGGGCAATTGGTGAGAATTCTGTTCTATCAATTAATTTTCTTTTAAAATCATAGTGAAACTTACCTCTTTGGATTGATTTGTTCAAGTGGAATGAAATGTAATGTTTCTCGTTGCATCAGAATTGAACTATGTTGATTGATTTGCATTTGAAGTTAAATTTATTTTTTCCCCTTTTTTAATGTTTTGCAATTTTATGTTTTAAATTTAACCTTCTCATATATTTTTAAGTCACTGAGATTCCAATGCCTGTTACATTTTGAAAGTAGGCAGTCACCTTAATTATATTTTGATAAATTACATTGCTATTGTGTGATCTGTGTCTTTAACGATGGTGTTGATTTTGTGCGAGTACATCATAAAAGTACAAATGTCCCAATTTTTCTGTGGATCATGCAAAGCTTTTTACGTACCATCAATGTGTGACTGCTGCACTAGAACACACAAATTTTTTCGTATATTAGAATCACCGTAACAAAATTGTTGGCACGCAAATCACACCTTTTATCTAAGCAACAAAGATTCTAACATTTTTTATAGGAAAAGAACTAATCAGTCAGGTTTGGGTGGAAAATAGTGTGGTTCATATGGTTGCAATTTGGCTGAGGTGATTCCCACACAACAAATAATAACCATCTATGTGAAAAGCAGTCTCTGTGTCTACATATAAGCCACTCTTTTATAAAGATAGGCCCTTAAATTTGTAGATAACATTTGCAAATGCTAATTGAATTGTGAATCGCAGGATTTATCAATCATTGTCAACACTTCATCATACATTTTTTGTTGCGAAACCCATGTTTATATTTGAAATTTCCTTGCGCGTATTCTACTGTAAATATCTTTAGCCCCACACACATGTATGGTTTATGTTTCTCCCCTAACATTGTTGGAGATGAAGAAAAGCAGGCACATTCAATATATGACTGCAAACAATGCACACATTCAATTTTGTTGTCACATGTTGCTCATGTCATTGACGATACTTCCCTGTGTTGATAAAATTTTTAATATAGGCAGTAAATTTAATTAATTTTTTCTACATTGCATTGGTTTTAAGCTGTGTTTTACAAAATAGTGGATTTTATATGAGTAAAAATATAATTTTTTTCGCATTGTTTTTTCATTTAGTTTTTCCTCTTCATTTCTCAGTGCAGTTGACAGGAATTGAGGTCTGCCAATTAATTTTCCTTTGAGTTCAAATTATATAGTAAAATAGTGATTTGCTGGAGTGAAATGAAATAATCTGTTTCTCATTGCGTTAGATTAGAACTGTGTTGATTTATGTACATTTGAAGTTAAATATTTAATTAGAGAGAGTATTTTTTTATTTTACCGTTTCTTTTTGGTCCTGGTTTTTTTTAACGTTTTGAAATTTTTTTGTTTTGTATTAATTTTTTTTCCTTTTTAAGTGCAGTCAATTGGCTTCGGTTCATAAAATTACCGCTTTGTAGGAAATGTAATTTAGGATGTCGTATTTGCTAGGAAAAAGTAGTGCAACGAATAATTGAATATCAAATGAGGAAAACAGACGAATACATGTGCTGAGGACGCGGCAGAGCAATATGCAACCAGACTTGAGGATGCATGTTTGCGAGCAAATCATTTGCTTTTTACAACATCAGGTCTGCTCTGTTCTTGACAAAAGGAACACAATAGGTTACGAATGGCTGAAAGATATCGAGAAACATCATTTCATTGTCAAACATGACTTGGTGGCGAGTAATCACACGATAACAATCACATTGTTTTCATGTCCAGTCCAGCAGAAGAATATTGATTGAGCTCGCATGTCCTCATCAACGCAATTACTGAAGTGTGTCATTATTGCAAGACTCTGAAGTTTAAGGGAGAAACAAAAGGAATGTTTTGCACCATTGGAAAAATTAAACTGCCCCAACTTGGAGAACTACCGAGGCCGTGAAAATTTGCTTGCCAGATATACTGAGGAATCAAAACATTTCCTATATAACATTGAGAAATACAATTAATGTTTCCAAACTATCCCTTTGCTCTTGATGAATTCAGCCATTTAAAAATTATCCTTGAGCTTGAGGTCTCAACTATGAAGACAATGTAAATAATTTTAGGTTCATAATATAAGGATGGAAATAAGCTATAATAACTTCAAGTATTTGGTTAGCAAGTTACAAAGGAAATCAGTTAAGGAAAGTGTTTTTTATATGTA
>BMAV01001056.1:2820-15532 GCA_019973955.1 Trichonephila inaurata madagascariensis
AAGAAATAGAGAAATATTTTTTTTCTTGTAATATTTTTCCTCTTCTTTTAGTGACATCTATTTGCTAGAAAAGTAAGCAAAAGCTTTTGAAACCATAAAAAGCACATGTGAAAAAATTAGGAAAAGACACTGATTGCGCAGTGTAAATTTTTACAGTGCCCGAGCTACACTCGGGATGAGTGAGAATAGTACATTTTGCTTGCCGGAAAGGGGTTAGTTGCAATGACCATCGATAAGAGATTTCGCGAATAGAGACTGAGGTTGTAAGGACCATCAAGATCATGGCCGCTCAGTGATGCGCACCAGGCTCGTTTGTAGTGGTGCTGAGCGCATTCAAACTATTATCTTATGAATTAGAGTAGAATTGTTTCAACGGTGAGTCTTGCTTCGAAATGAGCCTCGATTACAAACAAAGACGTGTCTGGAGACATCTAGAACAAATGAGGGACTCACTTGACCGTTGTCTACACCACAGCCTGACAAACAGGAGTTATTTTATGGGATACCATTTAATTTAACTTCCAGTCCCATTTGGTTGTCATTCATGGTATTTTCACAGCATGGTGGTACTTTTAAATTGCCCACTGTATACCTTTCTACTGTTTGACTTCATGTTAGAGTGTTCAGGCCGGCACGCGCGATCACCAGAATTATTCCCAATAGATATATTTAGATTTTTATGAGTAGGCATCTCTTGAAGTCTCCGAATCCCGTCCATGTAATCCACCAATTGCAAAAATTGCGGCAAACAATCCTGTCGGAGAATGTCTACCAAGTCTACGAATCAATACCCAGCCGGATAATATTTCGTATCAGAGCCAACGATAGACCAACTTATTATTGATTATTTTTTGCTCTTGTCGCTGTATTTCCTGAATAAAGCATTCAATTTCTATGACATCATTAGCATTTCGTTTTCAATACATGCACGTCACATCTGCTAACTTTAGTCTCGTTAGAATATCGCTTTTTACATGTTTAAGAGTATACAATCACAGCAAAAATTCACATCTTTTACTTCTTATCTTTGTAACATCGTATGATACATTTAAATCCTTCGACAACTTATCTCTATGTATGTGCGTTTACTGTACTTAACTTTTCAAGTAAGAAGCATCCATAATAATACTCTTTTTCTAAAGTTAGTAATACTCAGAATGATTATATTTCTGATTTGAAACGAAAGAGCGAACGAATATTCTGTTGTTTGTAATCTGATGCAGACAGTCTAATTTAGTTACCTATTCGAATGTTCCTCTGTTTAAGCCTTATTTATAGTCCTTGTAAATTCAATGAATGTTTCGCAGACATTTTCAGTAAAAAAGCAATTATGTTGTAGGATCGAAGCTGACTGTGAATATATTAACAATAAAATATCCTTTACATGAAATAGGGAAGAAATCTGATCAAAAGCAATCGTTAGAGAGGATTATTTTCTGCTGATAACAGAAATTAAGTTTTACAAAAACAATCAAAATACATTAGACTCTTTCACGAGTATTCTAGAAATTGACTACAATTAAGTTGATTTTTTTATCATGAATTCCAGAAACTGATAAAATTTTGTTTCAAAATTAGATTTGAAATATAAAAAAAAGGGAATTCATCGACTTTTCCAGATTAAGGTATCAGACTACGTTCTGAACCGTGATTTTAAAAAGGCACATAAATGGATAATTTTCATGATATTTAGTGTCACTTAGATTAGAATACATGTATGAAATTGTTTTAAGGACATTTTCGCAAATAAAATTATTTGAGTAAAATATTTCGGCAAAAAATTATCTTAGAATAACCTTTTTTTAAAATGTTCTCCTTTTGTGAAAAATGCTTCTGTTATAATAATATTTTGCCTGTTTATATCTCAGACCTCTGTACAGAGGCTCAACTATGATTTTTGAAAAATTCACATAATTTGTTTTAGAGTTATAGCCAATTGAAATATAAATATCGACATTTTTTTCCTAAAATTTCTCCCCTTTGTTGTCGTAAAACATGGATTAACCCACTTCTAAGTTATATATTTCAAAGATTCTAGTTGAGCCTCTGTACAGAGGTGTGAGCTATATACAGGTGAAATATTATTATAATAGAATAATTTTTCACAAAAGGAGAATATTTTGAAAATGGGTCTTTCAATTTTTATTTTTTGAGAAAATATTGTACTTAAATAATTTTTTATTGAAATACTATTCTTAAAACAATTTTATATACATTTTCTAATCTAAGTGACACTAAATATCATAAATATTATCCATTTATACGCTTTTGCAAAATCACGGTCCCGAACGTAATCAGATACCTTAAGTAAATATACAGTAAACAATAACATGAAAAAGCGACTGTATTTTTATACATATTTTACAGACTATCTAAACGAAATTTATACTGTTTGCCTTAATCTCAAAAATTCAAGATAAGCTTTTAAAGAAATTGAAATAAGTTACGAAAATTAAAATCACAATGCATGTATGTATATACTATCGGGTTAGGAAAAATTAATTTTCCCAAAAGTTTCCAAAATTTATTTTTATAATTTATGTTGAAAATTAAAAAAAGGAACAAGGTTTTTTAAAAATGACAGTATACACACTTAAGTAACTAAATTATTCTTTATTTTGCATATTTTATTTATGGATTTGTTATGTTAGATTTTTTTATAATATATTTCATTTAGATTAATATCTTACCAAGTAGACATTTTATTCAATCGATGGATACATACATGTTTTGTTGTGTTGTTGTAGCTAATCCTCAGTCTGTCTGACGGAGTCAGTCAAGTACCAAAAGACCATTGACCCAATCCAATACCAGGAGGGGAGAGGAAAAAAGGTCCTCCTACGAAAGTCCCCAGCAGTTCAAGATGTGATCTGGAGAGGCATGCTGTCTTGCACTTGGCACAAAGAGCATAAGTCTTCCTGCCCCCAGGAAGACTTAAATGTTTTAAAGTATATGACTGCGTTCGGAACCGGTAATTTTGCAAATTTGTATAAATGAATATATATATATTTTGATATTTAGTGTCACTTCAATTAGAATAGACATATATTAAACTGTTTTAAGAATATCATTACAATAAAACATTATTTAAGGTATCCGACTACGTTCGGAACCGAGATTTTAAAAAAACGCATAAATGGATAATTTTCATGATATTTAGTGTCACTTAGATTAGAATACCTGTATAAAATTGTTTCAAGCACATTTTGACAAAAAAAAATTATTTAAATACAATATTTCAGCAAAAATTTAACTTAGAATAACATTTTTTCAAAATGTGCTTCTTTTGTGAAAATTGAATTATAATAATATTTTTGCCTGTATATAGCTCAGACCTCTGTACAGAGGCTCAACAACGATTTTTGAAAAAATTACGTTATTTTCAGAGTTACAACCAATTAAAATAATTATTGGCGTTTTTTTCTTAAAATTTCTCCCTTCTGTTGTCGTAAACATGGATAAATCCACTTCTAAGTTATACATTTCAAAAATTCTCGTTGAGCCTCTGCACAGAGGTCTGAGCTATATACAGGCAAAATATTATTATAATAGAAGAATTTTTCACAAAAGGAGAATATTTTGAATATGGGTCGTTCTATGTTCATTTTTTATCAAAATATTTTACTTAAATAATTTTTTATTGTGATAATATTCTTTAAACAATTTTATATTCATTTTCTACTCTAAGTGACACTAAATATAAATATTATCCATTTACACGCTTTTGTAAAATCACGGCTCCGAACGTAGTCGAATACCGTAAATGCAATCTTGTGGCAAAAACGGAAGAAAAAATGACATACTTTCAGAACAATTCTCTTTTATGGAAAATACAGTCGAACCCCAATTTAACGGACCTCTGTTTGATGAATTTCACGATTTAACGAATTGTTCTCGTTCCCCAATTAAAAAGAAGGCAAAATCCTTACTTAACGAATAATAAATCCCGAATTAACAAATTATTTCAGCTTTTGGAGTTTTTTCTTTATTAGTTTGTGTTAGAAAAAAATTGATTTATTTTTCAATCCCTACTATTAACTCACTCCCTCTCTTTCTATATTATATATATATATATATATATATTTATCTTGTTCCTATTTTCTATCATTAATAAAATACTTTCTATTCATCCAACAAGTTCAAATAAATTTTTTATACTTGTAGGGGATGACACATGATGTTAATTTAGTTTTTTCAAATATTAATTCACTAATTAAATTCAATTTAATTAATTACTGGTTTTCGACGCCAACTTAGATTCGTCTTCATTGTTGTAACAATGTAACTGTTATAACAATGACAAAAATTGGCATTGAAAACCGATTTTTCAGCCAAACCAGCCAAACCGGGTGTGCATTGTTACAACAATACAGACAAACCATGCTCTTTTTTCAATTCCACACAACTATTAGTTCACTCTTTCCCTATATATATATATATATATCAATCTAAATTTCACAATTAAGTAAAAATAGAAATTATATGAATCTTGTAATACTAAATTCCATTTCAAAATATCAATGGGGAGTATAAAAAATATAATTCTGACGTTTTCAAACAAAATTAAAAATTTATGGGATAAAAATATGAAATATCCAAGTGCAACCTCGGACTTAGGACTGACAAGTGGGGTTAAACTAGTTTGATGGCGCCAACCTTCCCCCTATTGCAACTTGGTAAATTAGTCTGGAGGTATCCAATTCTTAAAAATTTAAAATTTAAAAAGTTAATACCTAAAAAATTAATCTATTCGCCATCTCATTCTGAAAGATATTATAACATAAAAGTGTTAAAATTCTAAAACAATTAAGTGCATAATGTAACTGAACCATCAAACACCAAAGATGGTATATATATATATATATATATATATATTTAATAAAAACAAGTAATATAAAAAAAAGTTTTTAAGTAGGAATTGACTTAAAAACTTTTTTTTATATTACTTGTTTTCAAATGACATATCATTTTAAACCGGAAAAGACTTACATTGTAAGCAGCAGATTTCAAAGGGAAAGGGACCATTATTAGACTTTACAGAGGCAGATGAGTCTCATGAGTGTAACCTATCGTACGAGTCTTGAGTAGGACAAGAAATCCTAATCCGCAAAGCAGGGGCTGTTCTAAAATTTTAACGATTATGGTACATTTGATGACGGACTACTTATCTGTGCTACTGAAGTTCTGGAAAGTATGGATTTGTCGGAGGCAATGGATAACGATTTTAATGCAGCATTTAAGAATATGGAACTCCTATCAAAACTGTTCCATTTTCTGCGGAAACATACCCCTCTTTTATGCAGTAGGATATAAATGATGTAATATTTACTTCTCTGCATGAAGTAAAAAAAGAACTCTTTCGAGTCAGGAATCAAAAAGATTTTCAAACATTTATTAGTCAGTATTTTAAAATTTCCAATTAACTTGTGCTCAATAACTCATTAATAGCTGATAACTGTTGTATCAAAAGTAGGTAATTTCTAATTACGGAAATTTTTTGAGCAGTTGCTTGAAAAATTTCCTGAAGCTAAGAGCAAAAATTTGTATTTTATTTGGATCCCGATATAACGAATAACCTTCAATTAAGTTCAACAAAATATTCGGTCCCGATGAATTCGTTAAATCGGGTATGACTGTACTTCTATAAAAAAATATTTTGCCTTTATAAAACTAAGAACTTGGTGTGGTGTGGTAGTAGGAGAGGGGTTCCAGCTCAGGTGTCGTCCTTGTCACTTGACCATGGTTCAAAATTACGTGGTTCGTCGCCAAAAGCCTTCTTGTAGCTGAACAGTGCGACGTCAATATTCACTCTCACTCACTTAAAATTAAGAACTTCTCTACAAAGCAGGAACTAGGATTTTCGAAAAATTCGAATTATTTTTAGTTACGATAAATGAAAACAATAACCATTTTTTTGTTAAAATTTCTCCAGTTTATCTTATATATTGAAATATGAATGAATCCATTTCTAAATTATATATTTTAAAAATCTAGTTTAAGTTATGTGCAGGAGTCATAACTACACATGGGCACAATATTATTATTATAATAGAAGCATTTTTTATAAAAGGAAAATATTTTGAAAATGTCATTTTTTTCTCTATTTTTTGATAAAAATTTGTTCTTAAATAATTTTTTGATCACAATACTGTTTTTAAAACACTTTTTTTATTGCAATAATATTTTTAAAATAATTTTATTTGAATATTCTAATTTAAATGGCACTAAATATAGAAAAAGTACTCATTTTTACGCTTCTACAAAATCCCAGTTGCGACTGTTGTTAGATACCTTAATGCTTCTAGATTTTGTTGAATGAAGTAAGATTTATGTCATATTATTTTGGTCAGCGGTTTTTTGACGAGATTAGGGAATAAAAATCTCTCTAAAATACTTCTGTCAGTAGCATTGTTTTTTAAGACAAAAGTGGAAAGAAAGAAGCCATAGCAGACGTTAGAATTTTCAGCTGTAAGACTAGAAGCCATAAAACACTTACTAGGGGTTATTGTATAAGAAAGTTTTTATGGAAGTTGTTTTGTGATTTGCCAAAAGAAAAAGAGTACCGTATATTTTCGTGTACAAGCCAAGAATTTTTGAACTTTTTTTAAAGTAAGATAGCTGGTTTACATACGGATCTGCTAATAAAAGGTAGAAAAGTTTTTGTTAATTAAATTCCGTTTTTGAACTATTAGGCTCAAAGACTTCGAGTTTGGTAAGCATTTTTCTTTAGTTGAGTAAAGATCCGTTAAGAATGAGTTTTACGAAAATACACTCCCAAGATGGGTTGTGTGGTTTTGTGGTAGCGTTGTAGATAAAAAAATATTCCAGTTTTTGAACCTTTAGATCTATGGTCTCGAAATTTGGAAATTATGTTTCCTTTCTGTAATGGGATCTCTTCAGTTTCTTCTCATTCATAAGGGAAAACTCTTTCCATGTGTTGTTTGTTTGAAGAACCTCTTTTTGTAAAGGAACCGCGATATATACAAATAAATTTTACTATTTAAAGTTAAGGGAATCAAGTAAACTGTTATCTGAGATGATGTTAGTTTGAATTAATGAGATTTATATTGGAATTGTCAGTGTATCTGAGTAAAAGATTTGGAAAATTATTGATCAACCCCACGGGAGATAGTTGTGTATTTTCCTTATTTACTATACTACTGACATATGTCTTTAGTAATAATTATCAATATAGATTAAAACAGACTCTATTGGCTTTTGCATAACATTGATATTGTTGCGAGTTTTGTGTAATGAATGTTTGAAATAGTATAGATGATTTATGTATCGATGCGTAATACGTTAATGTTGCTTTCTGTTGTATTTGTTTTATTCTGGAATTATAATATTTTCAAGCAACGCCGTTCTTTACATAATGATGGTGATTCGGAGGAGACTTGATGAGGTATTGGCGATGCACCCAAGTTGGCATAATTTTTGGCGACCAAATTTGGTTTCTTGGAGACCATGTTGGCGATCATTTTTGGTGACTTGGGGACCATATGGATGATTCTGGAAATTACTGGAGAAATCTATAACATCGCGATTTATGACGAAAGTGAATTTTTAGAGAAAAAGCTGGAATTTTGCTGCACAGATTATAAATAGAAGTCTTTCTCTGAAATGTGGTCAGTATTACTTCGTCTGTTAAAGGGGACGAGAGGTTGCTTGTGGATTATCTTTAAGATAACGTACTTGTGTATTTAGATATTCATAGTTGGGTCTGAATTCTGTAGAAGATTTGAAGACCTTCTGAGATTTATTAAGCGAATTTTAGTACTGTATCCTGCATTTCAAGGATTGTTTTTCGACAATAAATTTCTGTCGCTTCTGAAGAACTGTCTTACTCTTTGAGACTGAGAGCATAAAATCCTCGAACCCAGATCTACGTAACAGTATTAATTGAAGATGATAAGAATAAAAAGCTTGTTGGTTTTTAGAGATCAACGAGCTTTTTCTCCCTTGGGATAATCCTCCTACCAACGTGAGCGGAGTTTCACTACTTCTTGAAAAGAAATCCTCTAAAAACATTTTTTTGTAGAAATAACTCCCAAAAGGGGGTTGCGTGGGCGTTATAGATAAAATATTTTTTATTTTGGAGCTATTAGATCTACATATTTGGAACTTAGAAAACGTGTTTGTTTTGTTGAGTAGAGAGTTGCGTAGAAATAATTTTTGTAGAAAACGACTCCGAGGAGAAAGGGGTACATAAAAGATAAATATTTATCTATTACAGAAATTCAAATTCCTCAGCATTTTAATTTAAGAAACGAGGTATATGAAAAAGATTTTTGAATATAATCGGAAGTTTAATGCAAGGACTTAAATGTCAATAACTTAAAAACAATATGTCGACATGCAGCATCGTGAAATACTAAGTAAAGTGGGCGGGAAACGGCTAATATATATGTAATGTTTGTGAAATCTAAATATAAACAAACATTACATTGTATACTGTATTTATTATTAACATTTCATTTCTATTTTCTCTGAGAATTTTACATCGGTTTGGTATAACACAGCTTTGAAACTAACCCTAAATGTTTTCGTTTGTAGAATATTCATATGGAATTCTATTGAGACTCCATACAATTTTTAGTACCTATACTATATGATTACTATTTCTTTTCTTTTTCTGTTCTGATATTTGCATTCCGCCATAAATATCTAGAGTAAATAAGGAGCATCATTTTTTGCAAGCAAAGCTATTTCTAATGATGGCTTAGAGCTTTTTCAAAAATGAATGTTTTCAGAAGTTATAAAAAAAATCTGCAACAGATTTTAAAATTGCATTTTCAATAGTTAAATATTGTTTTGCATTTTAAAATGGATCAAAAGGAATTTAAATTGAATATAAAGAACATATAAGCTTAGGATACGATGTTTTAAATTTAACGTTTGTAATGTATTAAGCCTTTTTCGCTGTAATGTTAAGTTGTTTACAGTAAAAACCATTTTACAAGAATAAACTTTCAAATATCTATGTCCCTATTAATAATAACGAGTTTTTTCATTTCGAAATAGTATTCTTTACAAAGAACTTTCAAGATAATACAATTTATAGGTATTTATATATTTCTATAAAAGTATGAAAAGCAGTAAATGCTATAATTTTCTATACAAAAAGATAAAAATATACGAGAAAAAAAAACAGTATCTCTTGAAAAGCTTTTATTTTGTATCTTTACCATCTTAGCACACACAATTTCTCACATTTGATTTTTGGGCGCTATAATTCTTTAAATTAAAAGAATTGTTTAGATTTCAACAAAGCTTAGTTATTCTGGTAAATAATGAAAATTCTCACTTAAATCTATATTTTGTCAGTTTTAAGATTTTTGCATTTACCAGTTTTTGCAGTTTTCTAGATAACGGAATATTCTAAATGATATAGATTTCTAAAAATCGCAGTTGTCTTTAAAGGATAGTTTTAATGCAACACATGAACAACACATTTTACATGAACAATTGCTCTCGTTTGTTAATAATCGTCAGATCGCAAGACTCATATTGCTATGTTCAACGAGTTTTTTTTGTCAATTTTTAAGGAGGCTTTCTAATTTCAATGCACTTCGCGTTAATTAACCTTTTCTTGAGCCTTAGGAAGAGCTTACTTTCCATCTACATGATCTTACAAAATACACATGAGGGAAACGCAAAAGCCATTATAATACGAGGGTTGGGGCAAAAGTCACGACAACTGTTTTTTTTCTTGAAGATACCAGTCTGGTTGGAAAATGTGACATATACAGACGAAAGGACAAGGTGTTAACTACATGTGTGGACAATGAATAGCACTGAAATATCGTAACACGCTAATTTATTACGGTAGTATATATATACGGGGCAATATGGCCTTCACTGTGCACAAGAACGACAACGCAGTACACATAAAGTTGACATGACAAACATGGGTCTAAAGACCCTTAATGTAGACCCCTGCTACTGTCACCACACACTGCCAACGATGTGGGAGGCGCTGAATACCATCAACTTCAGCATGTGTGAATCGGGTCACTTGTTGGCGCCCAGCATTAGCAATGCCCTCTCGTGTTGCAAACCATGTATCACGCATTCATTCCTTAACTTGGGAATGAGATCAAAGTCACAGGACGAATTTCTCCCTTAGAGAAATTCGTCCAGCGCTTACATCAAAATAACCACGCATCATTCAGCGCGCTTACATCAAAATAACCGATGTTACTTTGATGTAAGCGCGCTGCTCAACACCGGTTACTTCCACATCACACAACACTCTCCAACTGACTGATTTCACAACCCTCGCTGCGCTACTACCAGCTATCACAGATCCATCTGTTGTTCGTAATACACACTATGCCTGCAGAACTTCCACATGACACATATACGTTTGTGATCCATTCGCATATCTTCAAGAGAAAAATAGTTGCCATGACTTATGCCCCAACCCTCGTATATTGGCCTTTCTCTTATAACGATGGAAAGACTTATTTTTGCTCCAGTTTTGTACTACTGCACATAACCCAGCGGTTATGACGTCTGTAAATCTGACAAAAAGTTGGTACTAAAGATGTACCTTGTCGTTCAAAAGCTGTCACTGTATATAACGATGTCAAGGGAGGGGTTGATTGCTTTGGTCAAAGAAAAGAAAAATGCTAAATGAGAAGATCTGTAAAATGGTGGCATCGTATCTTTAATTTTCTTATTGACTTTGCCATCATAAATAGTTTCATACTGTGGCAAACAGAAGTTTAGACCAGGTAACATTCCGTATAGCATTAGCTCGTCAGTTAATAGATGGATATTCCTCAAGAAAAAGAAAATGACGTCCTGCGCTTCCAAGTAAAGAAGTGTGTAGTTCCGGATGATGTACGCTTAGTCAGTGGGTTAAAATCATATGCCAAAGATGGATTCCAACTATAGACGATGTAGAAAATGTAGCAGGAAGGGACAGGGAAAGAGGACCCGTTACATATGCGCAGAATATAATGTCCTCTTGTGCATTGCAACATGCTTCTCATCTTTTTTCATAGCAAATAATCAACCTTACATTTTTTTCTTTATGACGGTGAATAGTTCCTTGGGAAATATTCACCCACCTTTAAAATTTAAATGTAAACATAAAGTTCGGCAAAATAAAGTATATTTCATAAAATGCTATTGCTTAATTGTTAATAAAACATAAAAAAAACTGCAAGGAATTCAAAAGAGAGATAAATAACCCATGAAAGGGTTAATATTTGTCTGTAACTCATGAGCTTTAATGTTTAATTGGAAATTGCATTATCTGAGCATGTGCACAAAATCTTGAATTTACTTTCATCCTGACTCGTTGAATGCCAGTTCAATTTTTGGGGAATATTAAGTCACTGGTAGGCAATTCAATAGACGAAATGTAAGATGCCAAAGAATTTCTTAACGGTAAAACTTTCAAATGACAAAGAATTTCCTAGCGACAGAATTGTCAAGTGTCAAAGAATTTCCTAACGGCAAATTGTCAAATATTGAAAAATTCCCTAAAGTTAATTTGTCAAATATAGAAGAATTTTCAAACGACATTTCATTAATAATTTGAAATTAATTTTTTTACAAAAATTAATTTTAATTCACAAAATGTTTTTCAGTAAGAGAAGAAACTTCGTGAAAAAAAGTTAAAATAATAATAATAATAATAATAAAAACGAGAAAGAATAATTTAACTGTAGTTGGTATGAACTGCACTGTATCTGAGCAACCAACATATGAAATTTTCAAAATATTTCTTAAAGTGATTTTTAAGCATAAAATAATAAACGAAAGAGAGCAGTAATTAGTACTGTTAATCATAAATTAATAGAGTACAGATAAGAAAAGAAATTTAAATGATGTCTGATGTTTTCATAATCCAATTAAAACAAATCTTTGAATAAATTGTATTTTGAAAAGGAAAAACAATTCGCTGTGTAGATAAAATAGGAAGAAGACTTTGCTGGAAAGGAAACAAACAAACAAACAAAAAAACCCCGTTTTTATAGAATGAGTTGATTAAGTGTTTCTATTAAATTAGGAGGCATCAATCTTTCACGCTCGAAGGCCAAATTAATAAATTTACAATGATCCACGGGGCACACGACTGTCAAAAAATATCGTAGTCAAGAAATTTATATAAAAAAAAATGGAGATTTGTTTTACGAGATTACCACTGATTCTAATGGGAGAGATGGTGTTTACAGATCTGTTTTTGTATCAATTTCAAAAAAGTTAAATGGAAGTCGAATTAAAATACTTTACAAACCTGTTAAAGATAAGAGGCCATCTTTTTTTCCGAAATTTTATATATGCAGTGTCAGATTTTTTTTAATATTTTAAATCATCTAAAATGTAATGAAATTTTTGAAAAATTCATCATTTTCAGAAAAGTTAATCTCAAATGGTTATCAAACATATCAGTGAAATGTTTTAAATATAAACAAGTAATATAAATTTTTTTTTTTAAAGTCAATTCCTACTTAGATCAACAAAGAAAATTTTTATTTTAGCTACATTTATTAATAGTTACAATTAATATAAATATGTATATGCATATGACAGAATCACAACATTAAGTGGTCATTAATTTTTATTAATTATCATTAAAGTATGGTATTGTCATCCAAAACAATCGTGTCTATAAAAATTTCAGTTAAACTGAATGCTTTAAAACGTGAGAAAAAAACCTTTTCAAGTTTTGACACAAGTCGCCAAAAATGATGCC
>BMAV01001056.1:19958-42138 GCA_019973955.1 Trichonephila inaurata madagascariensis
GCCAGTATTGAAAGTTTGAGAAACACTGTGTTACTGTCTTCTGTTCTCCCCCACTTGATGGCTTTGATCAATCCCGTACTTCTGAAGAAAATGGCATACATTACTTTTTTCATTGCTTGTTGGCTCCTCACCATTGTTGGCATGGGATCATCTTCAAAGACCCATACTTTGCTTTCTTGACGTGTTGGAACGTCATGAAACAGCATGTATGTTTCATCATCCATTACAATTTTAGAAATGATGCAGTTGTCACCATCATTTGATAATTTAAGGGATTCTTTTACTGATTCTGACACGTTCCTGTTTTTGGTGCTCAGTTAGATTATGGGAAACCCAAAGGCAAACTACTTTTTTCATATGTAATTCTTCATGAATAATTTTGTATACAGGATCCAGATCTAAAGTTAAGTTCCTTCTGTATCATTTGGTAGGTACAACGATTATCATCCATTAACATTTTTCGTATGGCAGACACATTATCCGGGATTACTGCCGGCCGTGGTCTCTCTTCCTGCATGTTCTCTTCATCCCAAAGAGAATTGTGACCACTGCAAAATCCTTTAAACCATCTGAATACAGTAATACGACATGGAGATTCATCACCAAATGCTGATTGCAGCCGTTGAACGCATTCTTCTTTAATTTAATCCAGCTTTAAAATCATAGCACGATAATATTCTCGCTTCATCTCCATTTTCTCTTCTGTCTAAAATTTATTCTAAGCTAAACAACTTGAAGTAAGTCAGTAAAAAGTCGTCTCCGGTGTTGAAATACTTTGTACTTTCATACTAAATCGTTAATTTTAACTCAAAAATTTCAGAGTTACTCTCGTAGACCCTCAAGGGGTATTGCGGGGGATTAAGTGGCAATAAGAGAGATAAAGATAGATATTCCCGTTTTTGAAATATTAAACCTATAGATTTAAAATTTGATAGGTCAATTCCTTTTATGGAAAAAAAAAGTTCCTCTAAGAGCTGGCTTTGCAAAAATCGACCCTCAAAGGGTGGGGGTGGTGTTGAAGATAGATATTCCTGTTTTTGAACTGTTAGATCTATAGACTTGAAATTTGGTAGGAATGTTCCTTTCATGGAGTATAGATCCTTTACAAAAGTGTTTTGGCGAAACTCGACCCCCAAGGGGAGTTTCAAGTTCTTAAAGGACGTTATAGGTATTAAAAAAAGTCTTTTTTCAACTATTAGACCTACAGATTTCAAACTTGGCAAATCCGATTTTTAGTTGAGCAGAGATATGCTGTGAGAAATCTTTTTTTTTTGTTTAATTTGCAATTTACTTAAAATTGACGTAACAAAAAATTTCTTTTTCCGTTAATCTCTGTTTATTTTTCAATTAACCCGTACGAAGAACGGGTATACTAACAAGTGAAATATAAAAATAAAAGTAAATACCTTTACTATAGCAGGGGTGGGCAAACAACGGTCCAAAAAGAACTTTTTTGTGGCCTGACAAGGCTGTTCGAAAAAAAAAAAATAGAAAACGTTCTCTATATTTTTGGGTGGCATATATTTGCCAGCAAAGTTTTCTTGCATAAAGATCAACAAGAGTAAATATTAATGCACGTTGGCTGACATTAACTGGCGGGATCTGAGCAGAATTTCAACAAGAAATCTCACTCATGACTTCAAAATGTTGTGGAAAAATGTGATAGAGAACATTTGTCTTATTAAACTGATTCTAAAATTAAATGTGCTTGCAGCTATAAATAAGAAATTAGCACAATAAGTACCGTATTTACTCGAATCTAAGTCGCACTTTTTTTCCAGTGTTAATGCTAATGAAAATCGGGTGTGGCTTAGAATCGAATGCAAAACATTTATTGGATGTCTGAAACTGAGTTTCCATCCCTTTCAAAAGGAAAAATGTTTTTGTCCATTCAGGGCATTTGCATCAATGTCTTATTCCATTTTCCACAGTTTAACTCTAGTATTCTGTATATCCTAAACATCGTTGGCTGCTCGTATTTAAGAAATAATTTTGTATACGCTTTCTTTTAATCACCTAAATATGAAAGATATCGGTAATAGCATCAAGACGTTTTCACTATGATGGATGCATGAAAAGGGAGGCAATTTTATATGCAGAAAAAAACGGAAACAGAGCAGCGGACACTAGAAATTTGACGTGGATGAAAAGAATGTACGTCGATGATGGCGGAAACAAAATGGTATAACTTTTGCTTGTAAATGTTCACCAGTCTTCACTAATTCTTTTACATTCTTCTATGTTGTGTTTCCAGTCCCTTTGGAGCAGGAAAGCCTACACCAAGTCCATTTGACCATTCCGCGTAATAGTGTCACACACCAGGTCTTGCTGTTCATACAACTGTCGCAGGAAAATTCCCCAGCAGTTCAGAAGATGAGCAGGAGAAGCAGGGAGAGAGCAGGGACAGGTAAAGAAAGACTTTACCCCCTGCACAAAAGTCATATTACGCAGGTGACCGCTTCTAAAGCGCGCCAAGGCCGTACATTCTTCTAAGATACATTCTTTTTTTAAAAAATGTTGCATAACAAATTGTAATGTCCCGGTGGATGCTGGTGTTGGAAGGGGGGGGGGTGTTCGAGTAAGGATCCGCCATTGTAATTCGACCCCACTTTTATTAGCTTTTACACTTAATAACACTAAACAACTTAAGGGGAGAAAGTACGTAAAACACAAAGCCCGAGGAGCAATCCCGTTCGATTAATTTAAATGTCATAGAAATAAGCACACTTATCTTAATACTGGAGCCCTCTTGACTCCACTACTTGGATTATCTTTGTGTGCCTTCCAACTTTATTAACTATACGACCTCCGGTCATTATCTTATTCTTGCTTCTATATCCACTTTCAAGCATTCACGCGCCTACTCTACTACTATCACTTAAATAGATGTTCTAATTTCTTCTAATTTGCTTTATTTTACCCTAGAGGATTAGTGGAATCGCTGATAGATCTGTTACAAAATGCATTGAGTGGCACGGAATTCTACACCATGTGAGAAAATGGCGAAGCCGGCATCACTACCAAAGTCAGCTGTAACAATGGGAATGAGGAATTATTTTTGTAGCATGATTTTGACAGTCAGAGTAATTATTGGTTAATGTATGTATTTAAAATACTGGTAAAATAAATTAAATATTAACTTCTTATTAGTTCTCATTAATTTAAAAAAAATTCTTAAGGTATCCGACTACGTTCGGAACCGTGATTTTAAAAAAGCCCATAAATGGATAATTTTCATGATATTTAGTGTCACTTAGATTAGAATACATGTATAAAATTGTTTTAAGGACACACATTATATCAAAAAAAAATTATTTAAATACAATATTTTGGCCAAAAATTAACTTAGAAAAACCTATTTTCAAAATGTTCTCTTTTTATAAAAATTCTTCTATAATAATAATATTTTGTGTGCTTATATAAAGTAAAGACATCTCCAGAGAGTCTGAACTAGGACTTTGAAAAATTCACATTATTTTCTGAGTTACCACCAACTGAAATAATTATCGGCGTTTTTTTCTTAAAATTTCTCCCTTCTGTAGTAGTAAAATATGTATAAATCCACGTCTAAGATATATATTTCAAAATTTCTAGGCAAAATATTATTATAATAGAAGCATTTTTCATAAAAGGAGAATATTTTGAAAATGGGCCATTCTATGATGATTTTTTGTCAAAATATTGTACTTAAATAATTTTTTATTGTAATAATATTCTTAAAATAATTTTATATACATTTTCTAATCTAAGTGACACTAAGTATCCTAAATATTATTCATTTATACACTTTTGCAAAATCACGGTTCCGAACGTAGTCGGATACCTTAAGTATTAGATATCGATGAGCTTTTACACAATTTTTTCTCTCAAATACTTGTACAGAATTAGGGGGCATATAATCGATAAAAACATTTGTTTCCCAAAAATATTTTAAGAATAATGTCTGTGGCTTAGAATCAATGACGGCTTAGCTTCGAACAAATATGGTAAAGGAAATAAAACTACTACTAATTTATTTAATTTACATTGATTGATTTTTATGTTTCAATTTATACCTTTTCTGAGATTAGAAAATAAGTAATTAAAATAACGATGCAATAAAAGTTTAACAAACAGTTAGCTTTGGGAAGCAAAACGTCTTAAAACATTTTACTCCCACTTCAAAAATGGTTTAACAAAAAAAAAAAAAAAAAAAAAAGAGAGAGCGAGAGAGAGAGAGAGAGGCTTTGATACAAGAGAAGCTCTTCCTAAGTCCAAATTTTTGCTATTTTAAGAACCTCGTTCAATAAATCTGAAATAATGGATACCATTAAACCCAAATTTCCTCCAAAATATACGCATTCCTGTCTTTTCTCTACGCCTTGTAGATATCAAGCTGCCTTCTTAAAAGCATGGAAGAAACTTCAATTTTTTTTTCGAACGCCAAACGATTTTTTTCATGTTGCCATTCAGCCTTGCTATCATCACGTCAGTTGTCGCATCGAATAACTTGGATGCAGTAGTTTCAGATACTTATACGAGACACCTAATATCTGGTGTCAAAAACAAAATAGATCTTTTCCGAAGTGCTTTTCAGTGGAACGCCATTTTTATTATTTTTGGAATTTTTCGGCAATTTTTCTTCCAAAGGGGTTACAGACCTTTATGTTGTTGAGTTTGATAGACATTGAAGCAATTTAAATTACTCGTTTCGAGTTTGGAAGTAAAAAAAGGCTTAGAAACGATGTATGGTATCTTTATTGAAGCTTAGAATTCTTCAATTCTTCAGCTTTGTGAAGAATTTTTCCTTTCTAGAAAGCAATTTATTACAATAAATATTTACTTTGTAACTCTATTTCTTACCGAGACGAGGCGAAAGGAAGATAAAATATGTATGGGATAGAAATGATGGGATTATTTATCATTATTCGAATAAATTTCTCGAGTTGAGAAATTCTAAAACTGTTTAAGCGCGTTGAAGATTTAAAAAAAGTGATTTTAAGCATGTTTTATTCTTGTCATAGCATTAAATATAGCTTGTAACAGAATTTTCAGTCCTTGATGTAATTAGATTTTGTATTATTTATCTCATTTTGTTATTAATTTGAATTTCTGAGAATAATTCTGCTGGATACCGAAATATTAACATCTGAAAAATGTAGATTACATTCCTTTGATTATAATGTGTCAATACAAAAATATTTTTACGTTCTTTTTTAATTACTGAAAATATTTTGTAAGTATTTCTTAACATTTAAAATCACGCAATTAAAATCTAAAAATAATCTAAAAGACTTCCAATGAACGAAGGAATTTAGCAGTTAAAGATTTGTTTCAAATTTCAAATTGCTAAAATCAAAGCAAAATAAAGATTTTATTTAATTATGTACTCTTTTTCCTTTGAAACTTCTTTTTGATGTTATTCTTTTATGTTTCGTCTCAAGTCTGTCTCGTGTTAACATCCAACAGTAGTCAACTAGCAAGTTTTGGTTTCATCTTTCTTGATATTTGCGCTCCATATATTTGATGTCTTGATGGAAACTTTCGCCTTGTTCTTCACTGATTTATCATAAATTTTCGAGAGAAAAGTTATCAGGTGAGTGAAAAAAATGTACAGGGTGTTTCTAAATGAATATCGAAGTTTTAACGCTTTATTTCATTTATTACATATAACTTACAAGTATAATTCATACAACGAATGAAAGAGTAACTGAAACAATTTTACCTACAAGCTTAAAAATGTCCAATGTGAGTCCCATTCGTCACACGGCACACATCAAGTCGACACAAACTTCGTTCAGTGTGTCTGAGGTAATTCTTGCAACACCTGCTTCAATCCTGTGTCTTAGTCTGGAAGGTCAGTTGGTAGTGGAGGTACGTACACACAATTCTTAATGAATCTCCACAGATAAAAACCACATGGCGTCAGATAGGATGAACGTGGAGGCCATGCGAAACAAGTTTCAGCGTGAAATCCTTTGAGGCCGATCCATTGGTCGGGTACAGTGATGTTCAACCAATCGTGAACTGAGAGATGCCAGTGAGGTGGTGCACCATCTTGCTGCCAAATGAAGTTATCTGGTTCCCTTTCTTCCAATTGAGGAAATAGACAAAGTTGTAGAGCATCAAGATAGGCAGAACCAGTTACAGTTGGTTTTTCGTAAACGAAAGGCCCATGCACTTTTCACCGAGATTATCGTTATGTTATTATCTTTTGGAGGTTGACAATCGAACTTAATACAAAACACTCGTTGCACAGTAACAGGAGATTCTGTCTTTGCAAACTAGGGAACAAAAAACGCTTTCTGTTCACTAGTCGCCATTTTTCTACTAGCGCACTGATCGGCGGGGAAGGGGAAACATTAACATACGTTTCGCGCGCATGTGCACAGATGCCTGAAAACAAAACTGTTTCAGTTGCTCTTTCATTCGATGTATGAATTATACTTATAAGTTATATGTAATAAATACTATAAAGCGTTAAAACCGATATTCATTTACAAACACCCTATATTTTGATCCACCCAACCCAAGCTTCTTTTTTCTTAGTTGTCATGGCTGTCTCAAATTCTTTACCCTTCATAGACTTAAGTATATCTGGACCAACAAAGATTCCCTCCTTCTCAATTTGACTTCAGATAAACCTGGCAATTTTTGCAAAGGTATTTGAAACAATCACCATCTTTTGAATTATTCTTGTCTAACTGCTTCATTATGGCTAATTTTTACATGCAGAATGGGTTATAGTTCGGCTCAACTGAGCTGTCTTGAATCACATTCTCGATGGCTGGCTTAAGATTTTGTCTTTTAGGTCATTCGGTTTTAATCCAAAGTTGAGTTTTATCACGGCTGCCCCCGCTCACAAATAAAACATGGGAGCTTTGTATATATCCTCCTTGTTAACCAAGAAGTATGGAGATAGTCCAACTATGACGGAAAGAATGGAAATGGTCTAACTATTATTGGCATATTTTATTTGGTTGATGACGAGAGTCAGGTTTTCATATTGTTCCTTTAAACGCCCCGAGTGTCTAACTGGTACTGGCTTTCGTGATAAAGAAAGATAGCTTTAAGGCTCCTTTACGATGAATCTGTAAACAACTTCTATTTATTTTTATCATAGGTTATATTAAATTTTCTCATCAATCGGGGAACATCTAAACCAGGGATGTCGAACCAGGGGCGTGCGTGCCTTTGATGGCACGCAACACAATATTTTGGGCACGCCAGCGATCTAAATGGTTTGAATTTTATTTCAAAATAACAAAGTTCGTAACAACAATATTACGAACAATCACAAACGGTCGGTCACAGGGGGGTGGGGAGCACACTCATTCTTTATTGTCTTGCCATAGTTATGTCGTGGAATACAATTGCTGGTGATGCAAAGTTTGTCAGCACATAGCATAGTTAATTCCATCGACACAACTATGTTTTAAAGCTTACTTGTGTTATATTTACGATTTGTTTAACAGAGATTTTCAAATTTAGCGAATCTATACAAATATGGCATTATTAGTAAAAGCGACAAAGCGGTGTGTGTTTTTTGTTCTAGAATAGTGGTATGCAGACCATCTTCTGTAAAACGGCATTTTGAAACAAATTACAAATCATCCTGTCAAAAAAGTGAACCACAGCAAAAATAATTAATTGCTTAGAAAACGTTTGAAGGATGTGACTCCAATTAGCACACATTCTACTAAAAGAGTAATACATACAATCCTAATATAAGTTATTTGTCATCCAATCGGTAACAACAGTAGTCCCACTAATGTTTACTTTAATTTGAATTACACGTATAACTAAACCATTTAGAACTATACAGTGCAAAAGGTACTTTTTCGGAGTAAGTAAAGAGTTTTGTGCTGTTAAAATTTAGTTTTATTATTTTTCCAATAATCACAAATAAAAATTCTTCGACGGCACGTCTATACCTCATTAAACACTTCTTTAGAAAAAAAATGGCACGTGGATTCAAAAAATGTGTGCCGCCCTTGATCTAAACGATCGACCAGATTTTCGTTTCCTCCTGTTAGGTACTCTTACATATACACCCACATATATATTTATTGTACTAGGTAGTGTGAAATAATTTTTTTATGATTTATTCTTATTTATGATCGCTTAAAATTGACATTAAATATGTAAATGTGTGTGCAAAACACCTGGAATAAAAAATTAAAAAAAAAATTTTCATGAATGTATTTATTGAAAACGAGAATTATGACTGTACATTTTTAAAATGAAATATGTTATAATTGAGCAAAAACTCTTTTTGATACAGTCAACTTTGACTTTGCCTAAAATTTATACTAAAACATACTTCTTAACTTATTACTACATACTTCATGTAATTTCCAATAGAAATCACCGAAAAAAGGCCATAAAACAAAATAAATGCCTAGGTATTTTATCAACTATTTTTTAAAACTGATGCACCAAATTTCGTGATAAAAACATCACAATATCGAAGTAAAATCTTAATACCTCAGTACTATAATTAGAATTACTCCACCCAAGTTAATGAGAAATAGTTTAACTAAGAGAAATATGTAGGGCAATGCAATTAAATTTTTGATTCACCGAATTCGAAAAAAACCCTCAAGGAAAAAAGTAACATATCAGTATAAATAAAAAAAAGCATTATATATGCTTTGAAACTGTCGTGTAATTAAATTCTTTGAAATAGTTTAAAATAGATATTATTAAGGAGGTTACAAACTATGCTATGAAATTCAGCTTCCAAGTGCTTGATTCCTTTTTTATATCGATAAAATATGTTTTCATAATTTAATTCTTTAAAACTTTATGAAAATAATGCACTCATGCATATTTATGAAAATTTATACAATTTTTATTTCTTTTTTTTTTAAATAGCATTTAATAGAATAGGCAACTGCTTCTAAATTAAAAAGTAATTAATATTTGTCCACTGTTTTTATCACTATTTCAAAAAGACAAAAGAATGCTATTCGTGAAATATATTAATTTCGTGAACTTAGTTACAAAACAGGTTTTTTTCCTTTTTTATAGCTAAAATGCTGCATTTTAAATATTAATTTCAATTTCTATGCGAGAAATATTTCAATATTAATCGAAGGAATCTTTTTCATTATTTTCATTTCTTAAGCGGAAAATTCTGTGCCAAACGATTTAATATAGGAAATTCACTCATAAATATTCATGAAACATTTGCATTTTATCGAATTATCGCTTGCGAAAATATTTCACAGATTTAAACAATAAATATTAAGCTTCATCATTTCATAACGAAATAGTATTTATTAATTTAATAGACATTTTAGTTCATTAAATATTCCTGCTAAGTTTGTAATTAATATGTATTTTGAAATTCTAGTTCAAAATATGCATTAGTTGATGTAATTTTTCAATTTTAGCCACTTTAAGGATTATGATACATCGTTTTAATTAATTTGTATGTAACAAACATTGTCAGTGAAATATTATTCTTATAATGCGATTTTCATTTGATTCTTCTTATTTCACTAGAGTATTCATTACTTAAAGCATTTCTATGTAAGGCTTAGCATTTAAGTTAATTTCATGGTGTTATAAATATCTAGGATTAACACATAATGCATGAATGTATTATTAATATCGCAATGCATTTACAGAGGACCACAAAAGTGTTCTTACACTTCCAAATTTCTATAAAATTTAAAGTTTTCGACTAATAAAAATTAAAATATCAGAATTGTAATTTTTTATGATATCTGCAACTTGTTCTTAATGGAATAACGTAGCCAATTTTTAAAAGATAATATAACTATTATTATAAAAAATTAATAATCAAAAAATTTCTAAAAAATTACGCCACAGTACGCCATTCGTACACTTAAAAAAAAATCTGAGCTTAGTTTTAAATAATGAATTTTTTTTTTCAATACTTATATAGTAGGATATATTTTAGCGTCCACAACAACTTTTAAATGTCTTGGTATAGACTTCCTTATTTTTTTTTATAATTTCTGCTTCGATGTTCCTCCATTATTCTATGATTATTGTTTTTACTTCATGTTTTGTTTTTTAAATGTCATGTTTTTTAAAATCAAATTCTCATGAAATATGTTCTAATATGTTTGAATCAGATGATTTAGGAGGTTTTTTTTAGAATTTGGGACACTTACAGAGACACCAACGACGTACATTGAGAGTAGTGCATTTGGTGTCATTGTTAAAATGAAATCGTCTGCATTATTCAAATTTGTTGTTGCTCATACCGCCTGTCTGACATAGTCAGATCGAGGCCCACGAAATTCATCGTGGCAATGGGCTAGAAGTACGCCTGTCGTTGGCTTTTAGCCTTGAGCGCCATACAGGTGATAGTACGACTTAACTCGGAGAAATTACCGAAGGAACGATAGATGGCGACACCACCTATCTCCACCTCCACAATTTAGGCTTGGAACTGAATTGGAGGGAAATTTTCTCCAGTTCCCTGCATTCGTGATTCAGTCAACGCATAATTTCAAATTTTTCTTTAAAATATTTAAACAGAGTTCCTGATTCACAATACTATAAAAAATACCAAATTACTTAATCCTGAAGCCGATTTACACCCCCACGCAAGAACGTATCCACCTCCATGCTTTACTGTTCCAACTAGATTCTTGGGATTAAGTTCCAGAAAATTCAACATTGAAAGCAAATTGGTTGGTATGACAGAAAATTCAACAGTTTTGGTTGCTACGGGTGTATAATAGTTAGTAGAAGAAAAGATATGATGAAAATATCAAGAATTTAGTTGGAATAAGAACACGCCCACCTCCATGCTGAAGCACTTTTTGATGGTACTGTGAATCATGAGCTCTATATAAATATTTTAAGGAACAATTTTGAATTATCCGTCCAAAATTTGGATATTGAAGACCAGTGTTCCTCAACCAACTCCTCAACCAGTGTTCCTCCGGTCCACGGACCGGTACCGATCCGTGGATCAAATACTACCGGTCCACACAAGAAATACTAAATTATTTCCCTTTCATTTACTGTGGTATATTTTCCTTGGGTTTGTGCTACTTTTTTATGAAAATCGCTTTATATTCCTTGTCAAATCCCTTTATATTTATTTTTGGTGTAACTATATTTTATTCTGAAGTCACGATTATATACAATTAAATTAAAATTATTAAATCAAAACAGTCTAAAATATGAACAATCAACGTCCTTCCTCTCAGCGGGCCGCGGTAAAATTAACAAACGTTGACCGGTCCGCGGTGATAAAAAGGTTGTGGAACACTGTTGTAGACGACTTAATTTTTTAAGAAGATAATGACACCAAGCACCTTGCTCTCAATGTATGCCGCTGGTGTCTCTATAACTGTCCCAAATTCTGAAGAAATCTCTTAAATCACTTGGTTTAAGCCTAGTAGATCACATTTCGTTAGAATTTGATTTAAAAAAAAAACATGACGTTAGAAAAACAAGTACAGTTATGTATTACAAAGACAGTTTAATAATCCCAATTGATGTTCCTGCATTTTGAGCTCAGATTATGTAACACGTTCCATAAATTAATCTATTATAGAATATATTCCCGGCAAGTATTGAAAAATCAGCCATCTTCTAATTATTTTGCTCTTAAACCTGAACGCACACTCACGCGCGCACACGCACATTACAACACTCAAACACACACATTTGTAAATGTTATTCTGGTGTTGGCATCCTGCATTTTGAGCTCAAATTACGTTATATGTTCCATAAATGTAAAAATGGTTTTAGAGTTTTGTTCTTTTGTTATTCTTTTGGATACTTACGTATAAGCGTCACCGTGCTTTAATTGGCGCCCATTCGAATCGCCAAAATTCCGAGAATCGCGTCATGTTATCAAACATGGCAATAAGGTAATAAGCCAAGGAACATAATATGCTAATTTTCTTTCAAGTTTCCGATGACATCATCGTCTCTGATTGATTTTTAAAAAAAATTTCGTTGTAATTTTTTGCTGTTATAATAATTTGGCACGATTTGCGGGTGACAATTTTAGTGCAGTGACGCTAATACGTAAGTACCCCTTTTGTATCCTATAAAATATAATATATAAATATATGGTATATAGATAGTTAACGCATCTTCATTGCATGGAATATTATTGCTATTAAGTTTATTTAAACTACTAATCAAAAATAAAACGTATTATTTTTTGAATTTTACTCCATATTGCAAACATTTTTTACGAATGTGAGCAAAAAATGTTATCATGTTTACAACAGACTCAAGAAAATTAAATTATTACATTAATTTAGCTATATTTCATCAAATTAATTTATATAGGATATTCGTGTTACTACAAGAAAAAATTAAAATCAATTTTACTTTGTCTATGCAGTTTCTATTTTATTCCATGAGTAATGTTCCTCCATCTTCAAATATTTAATCTGATTTATCTTATTTACAAATTTAATTTCAAACTTGACATTTTCTGCACCTGACAAAATAATTTGATATAATATCAAAATGTTATCCTACTCAATTCAGGATTTGACAATCTTTTCTGAGAAGTAATTGGTTAAACATATTAAAATTTTAATC
Organism: Trichonephila inaurata madagascariensis; assembly: GCA_019973955.1. Classification (NCBI taxonomy): domain Eukaryota; kingdom Metazoa; phylum Arthropoda; class Arachnida; order Araneae; family Nephilidae; genus Trichonephila; species Trichonephila inaurata. Next base: position 32,493 of record BMAV01001056.1, read on the forward strand.
AATAATGTCCGAATAAGGCAAAAACGCAGTTCACAGCCTTCATAAATAAGAATTTAATTGGATTTTATTTCTCTCCTGACGAATTTTATGGTAAATATTGGAACATAACAAACAAATAATAAAAATTTAGAAATTTGAAATAAAAATGTTTATTCTAGAATATGTTTGCTCTTTTCATACATTTTATGATACACAATGTATGTTTAATGTTATTTACGAAATTAAATTATACACGTAGAAAAAAATATGGGCAAGTGAATAGAAGTATGTATATATCTATTTAGTTAATTTTATAATACGATGATTACATAAAATTTTATACATTATAAAAAGAGTATAAAATTTTTACAAAGAAATTTTGCTCGTAATAGTATCCAACAATCGTGAAATATTTTTTCTCCCTTAAGGTATCCGACTACGTTCGGAACCGTGATTTTGCAAAAGCGTGTAAATGGATAATATTTATGATATTTAGTGTCACTTAGATAAGAAAATGTATATAAAATTGTTTTAAGAATAGTATCACAATAAAAAAATTATTTAAGTACACTATTTTGACAAAAAATGAACATAGAATGACGTATTTTCAAAATATTCTCCTTTTGTAAAAAATGCTTCTATTATAATAATATTTTGCCTGTCTATAGCTCAGACCTCTGTACAGAGGCTCCACTAGAATTTTTGAAATATATAACTTAGAAGTGGGTTTATCCATATTTTCTACATTAGAGGGGAGAAATTTTAAGAAAAAAAAAACGCCGATAATTATTTCAATGGGTTGTAACTCTGAAAATAATACGAATTTTTCAAAAATCAGAGTTGAGCCTCTATACAGAGGTCTGAGCTATATGCAGGCGAAATATTATTATAATAGAAGCATTTTTCACAAAAAAAAAACATTTTGAAAAAAAGTTGTTCTAAGTTAATTTTTTGCCAAAATATTGTATTTAAATATTTTTTTTTTTGTCAAAATGTCCTTAATACAACTATATACATGTATTCTAATCTAAGTAACACTAAATATCATGAAAATTATCTATTTATGCACTTTTTTAAAATCACGGTTTCGAACGTAGTTGGATACCTTAATAATGTTTATCAGGAGGATTTTTTTTCGTGAAAGAAAAAAGCATTACATATTCTTCAAATGTCCAGTGTGATACAGCGAATACCCCTGTCCTCCATCCACTCAATTGCCTTCAAAACCGATAATATTTAATTTGATTATCGGAAAATATTCGAAATCTGCGTTTATACATTAGTTAAAAAATAAGTAGTTAAGTGGAGTTAAATTTTACTACATTTTTTTTATACAAATTATATTTTAATTTACCAAAAGCTTTCAATAAAAGTTTATTTTAAAACTTTTATGACTTTTTAAATGTGTATCTAACACTATAGCAAAAAATTTTGCACATGAAAGAAATTCTTTTAAAATTTAAAGTACAATTCAAATTTCTTTGAAATTTTTTCTTTTATTTTTCTCCCAGTTTCATGATGTTTGCAAGTTTACAGTTCTTTACATATCTGAAGTTCCTTAGCCTCCTATTCATTCACGACACACATTAAATTTATAAATAATGCAATGTAAGACAATAAAATATCCCCTTCCGAATATCTTTTTATTTTCGTTTAAAAACCATGTAAATGTAGTACTTTATAAATCGAGGGATAAGTGTAATATCCATGTTGTTTGAAAAAAAAAATGTTTGTTTTTCTAATATTAATAATAATAAAAAAGATTTCTGTAAATTCTGATGAATACAGACCTATACTTTCAATCTGCTGTTTTTAATTTTAAGGTATATTCGCCGAATAACGCGCACTACCTTTTTATGAAGAAACCTGAAATGTATGTGCGCAACGCTCTTATGTTTTAAAGTAATTTTTTCGAGGTATTATTCCAAGCTTATGAAAAAATAGTATATTTCTACAGCTACAACCCTTTGAGTTTATAAGGAATGCCATTTTAAATAAACAGTATTTCAATCCATGTAGAAGTCCAGTTTTTTTAATGCTCATCTTTTATAATTGCAACACGCCAAGCGCTTTTTGGCGCGATTCTTTAATCCTTTTGTTTTGTCTACGCCATGCCTCAGTGCGCTCTCTCCGCTCTTTGAATTTATTCCTCGATCAGTGTAATCACTACTTTTTTTATTTCATAATAAAACTAGATTTCGAAGGGAGAGGTGGTGGCAAGATTTTAACATAAAATAAATACAACAGAAAGTAATATTAATGTATTACACTTCTAGATATAAATTATTTACACTATTTTAAGCGTTCCTTACACAAAATTTGTAACAATGTGTTACTTTTGCTGAGCAGAGATCCCGCGGGAAAAAAACCAAAATAAAAAACTAACACTAATATACGTTATCCCCATGGCAACCACGTTATCGCAAGATAAAAATATCAAAATAAACCATATTGTAATACTATCGCCTATTTTGGCGAACATAAACAGCAACTTGGCGCCTAGCCCTACTGTATCAAATTAGCATCCCAGATGGAGTTACGCAGTCTGATAATTAGACCGACGATATATTATGCATCTCTTTTAAGAATGCGTAATAAAAAAATAAAAGAAAAACAATTTAAAATATATGTATTCCTTCAGTATAGTTAAATAAAAAATTAAGATTTTATAGGAACAATGTCCATGCAAAGCTCTATTTAATATCACAATATCGGGGTATAATTTAGTTTCTTCAATCTGACTCATAATTCTGGATGTTCAATTGTTAAAAAATTTCTTTGTGAACTCAAAATATTATATTCATGCGAAAAAAAAATTTGTTCACATAATACGTAAAGCCAAAAACGGAAAGCAGAGGACACGCACCTTTCTTCAAACAATTAAACCTATCCAGAAATGACATAACAGCAATTTAAAACAGCTGTCGATTTTTTAAAAGAGTTTTCTTCCAGATACATTCATAAATGATTTCAGTAATTCTGAAGGTTCTTTTTCTCGACGTAGCATTGAAGGATGTTTCCTTTTACACACAAATACGTTGCTGGTCAATAAAGTTGCAACACCATTAAGGAAAGCAAATACAAAAAGATATTTATTGTAAGTGAACAGTATGACATGAATACAAAATTATAAAATTTGCAAGCAATTTGGGGGTTGACTGGAGTGTCAAATTAGTAGAAATAGCTACCACGCCTGGCAGTTTAAACGGTCCTTACCCGGTTAGAAATGGGTTCGAATGACAGAAAGGGGCAACTAATTCCATTCGACTTCAAGTCAATTTCGCACGTCCTCAACTAAATTAGATGAAGAAGGGTGGTGGGGAAGTCTCTGAGCAACCCAAGACAAAATTTTTCTAATGGGTTACAGATCTGGAGACCGAACAGGTCAAGGCAACAATCGAATACCGTGTGTATCGAGGAAGATCAGAACATGAGGTGCAACGTGTGGTGTTGTATTATGTTGTTGCAAGATGGCGTTTGGAAGGCCTCGAAGATAGGGCACAACCCCTGGACGTAAGATGTCAGAAATTAACCAATTTGCAAGAGGTGTTAATTCAGAGCGTTCCTGTCGAAGAGGTGTTTCTATCGTGTACTCATTGGACGCCTAAGCCTTTACACTAGGGGGCCATCCATATGCCAATATCGAATGCAAGCAGGCATCGGTGGGTCTCTTCGGAGTCTCCAGACACGTATACGGTCATCACAATACTGCTTGCAGAAACGGGAATCGTTCTGAAAAGACGATATTGTGTCACTTCTGTATCCAGTTTTGTCATTAAGAGTACCAGAGACACCGTCTCTCTCAATGCTGCATTATAAAGGAAAGCCGAAGTAATGGTCACTGCTGCTGACTGTCTAAGCTGCTGCAAATGTCATTGCACCATACGAGGGGACTGAGCGTGCTGTACATATTCCCGTTTCCTGATTAATGATCAGTGATGTGGTTGTACGATTTTGCAGGGCAGACCTCACAGTACGTCTGTCATCTCGGACGTTAGTCATCGGAGGACGTGAAGATCTTGTATGCCGTTCAGTATGATCCTCAGGAACGTATTGCTTCCTTATTTGGATGACAATGGTTGGATTTCGACCAGTCCGAAGGACGATATCATAGAACGATGATACACACTCTCGATAGGCAACACTACTGTCTTAATCAAATTCCGACACTAGAAACCATTTATTTTCCTTATTTGAGGCATAATAGGATATTCTGAGCGCACTCCGACTTTACAAAGTGCTTCCCAAACGAGAAATCCTCAACACAACTTTTCCTTTAAACAGTGCTTCAGATATTGTTTCTCCCTCTTGAGTCGTCTAAATGCGCAGAAATACTAAACATTTGCATATCCTAACTTATTCTTCCTTTCGTGTCATTTTTACATTCTTCAGAGCATACCTTCCTAGAGTTGCAATTTTAATGGCCAGCATTGTATTACATTATCGTTTTGATTTGAATTAAATATTTAACACTAAAAATGAGTCACAATCAAACAGAGGATTTCTTTTACTTTAATAATACAAAACTACGCGCAAGCTGAATCAGCAGAATCGTCTTATGATAAAGATTTGAAAGTAAGAAATATGTACCGTAATATCCGGCGTATAACGCACATTTTAAGCACACAAAAAAAGATATCAGAATTTACGGGCACGCGTTACACGCCGAGTATAAGAATGAGAGATTTAAAAATAAAAATAGATAAGCATAGAGAAAATAATTATACTTCTACATACATCGAAGTACTGTTTATTTAAAAGAAACGACATTCTTTATGAGCTTAAAGGGTTGTAGTTCTATAAGTATAATATTTTTTCCTAAAGCTTGAAATAATATCTCAAACATTAAAAAAAAAAAAAAAAAACATAACAGCATTACACACGTGAATTTCAGGTTTCTTCGTAAAAAAAAGGGGGTGCGTTATACGGCAAATATACCTAAAAATTAAAAAAATGCTGCTTGAAAATATAGGTGCGCATTACATGCTGGATTTTACAATACCTTTTATTAAAAATGCTTGAGGCGTAGAGGAGAAACAGAGCATTTTAACTTATCTCATAACTTTGTTCTAATTAAATTAGAATTTAAGAGGAGGTTTGCATCCTACCTATCAAATGAGGCTAAGGGAAAGGCCGGGTGTCTTACTAGTTCAAAGCTAGTCATTCCAGATTTTCCTCGTCTTGTAGCCGTGACGTTATTTCGCTTTTTGACTGAGCACGATTGTTTGAATGCCCATCTTTAAAGGCTACTTCAGCCTGCACTCATGGTGACTCTGGGGAGTTCATGGATAAGGACCATATTGACGAATGCACTGCATTTAATGTCTTTTAATTCTATTGTTTCAAAGTTCTGAGAAGCTAGATTGAGACTAATGACCTAGTGGCCAAATGTCTGTCATTTGTATATTTGACTGGGCACGATTGTTTGAATGCCCCTCTTTTTAAACGATTAAATGAAGCTTCAGCCTGTACTCTTGGTGACTCTGGAGATTCCATGGATAAGGGATATATTGACCAATGTACTGCATTATTGTCTTTTAACTCTTTTGTTCTAAAGCACTGAGAAGCTAGATCCAGACTAATGACCTAATGGTCAAATGTCTGTCATTTGTATAAATAACTTTGTATAGGGGTGTAGAGTGTCTATGAGAATTGCACCGCGTGCCATAAATTGCCAACTTCTATTACACAATGTGTAATTACACATTTTTATTAAGGCGCATTAAGATAATCGTCATAAAATAAATCCTCGTTAAGAATTATTAAATTAAATACTCACAAAACCGTAGTAATTGTTGAGGCAATTAACAATTACTTTTTTTTATTAAAATAAAATACTTTGATAACACTAAGTTTTCAATTAAAGGCAAAACATGTTTTCGTAAATATTTTCAATTAATTTTTTCTCTACTCACAAGCCTTAGTTGAATGTTACACAAGTTGTTGTCAATTTATTTTTGGTTTAAGTTAAATACATAAAATACATTATTTCAGTGTAGAAGATTTGGAAAGAGATTTTTTTTCTCTATCAGATTCTCAAGCATTTTTTTTACAATTTATAATGAAATTCGCGATTACACGTAAAATTGCTTTTAGGACAAAGTAAAAGAAAGAATAAAAAGCTAAGAGATAGATTTAATTTCCTTATGATATAAAACAACTATTATTTTTTTACGAATAGCAATAGGGCTTACCTCGTAAATTGGATAAATTCATAAGCTGAAAAATAATGAACCGGGATTCATCAATTTACTGAGTTATTTTCGTACAGAAAAAAAAAATGATAATTTTGATAAAAATATAGCTTGAATAAAGTTAAACTCTTTTCAACGTAATATTTTTTAACATTTTTTGTATAGGCTAATTTCATTTTCTTGAAGAAGAAAGAGGGATTTTCAAATAACTATATTAAAAATGAATTATCGTAATAATTGTCAAACGCAATAATAAAGGGAGATAAATAATGAAGAATAATTAAATAGTACAAGGAAAGTATTCTATTTTAAATAAAATAAAACTTTTCACTTCGTAATATCAACAATTTATCCCTTAATAAATTGATAATTTTTATGTTTGCCTAAAAGTTTATTGATCTGAGAATAAATTGCTAAAATAAATATTTTTCTCTTTTTTTAGTACTTACGGATTATAACAACCTATTGGCGATATCAAATGAAACGAAGTACCTGGTTGCCAATTCTGCGCGTACGACACATAGGAAATAGGGGTTGCCAAATTGGCGAGTAATTAATAGAGTTGGAGATTGTTTCTGTAATATGTAAGTACATTTTTTTTAAACAGGAGAATATTTTTTTTATTTAAGAATTTAGATTAAAAATATTTTACTTTGCTTAATTACATTGGCAAATTTTGCTTTTTTAAAATAGCAGGGTCTTAAATTGTAACAATTTTAAAATGAAAATCCTTCTTTGAAAATAATTATATATATAATGCAAATACTTTTATATGTTTTTTTTTAAAGTTTTTTTGAATTTTATATAAAAGTGTTAACCTTCTAAGTTAGAAAAAACAAAGTTCTTTAAATCGGAAGATTAATTTTAACTTATATAATATTTTTTCGGTACTTACGTATTATCGCAACCTATTGTCAACGTTATGTGAAACGAAGCACATGATTGCCGATTTAGCGTATACTACACATGCGAAATCGGGGCTGCTAACTTGGCGAGTTTATCTTGAACGTTGGCCATTGCTGCAATAATACGTAAGTACCAGTTTTTCATATAACAATATTTCTTTTAAAATAACTTTTCTCCCGTAAGGTGTTTGTGGTTAAATACAGAAGTTTTCAATTTTTTGAAAAGAAATTCAGCTATTTTATTGTGAAAACAATTCTTATTTATTATTGAAATTTTTTAAAATTTAAATTCTTCGATACAATTAACGTTATAATTAACGTTCCTAAACCTTAAAAACTTCGATTTAGTTTAAGTACGTAGTAAAAATACGCCGGGGTTTTAATTTATCTAAAAATTCATGTCAAATTGTATTATATGAAGTTCTGAAAAAATACATTTTTTATTCAAACTTGTAACTGAAAGTTTATGAAGAAGATTTAATAAGTGTTGAAATGATTTATGAAAAAACATGAGCACAAAAGTGAACATGGAAATTTTTTTTTGATTTCATCAAGATTGGATATCTTTTTAATTAAAAGTTACTACTAAGACACTTTATTATATTTTTACAAAATTTGAAAAACTTGTTTCTTAGGTGTAACGACTTTTTCCTAAATATGGGTTCAAAAATTTCACTTCTATAAAAAATATCTGATCACTAAATATAGTTAAGCAATTTCTTTTTATAAGCTGGGTAAATAGTAACACAAAATAATGTATTAAGGTATTACCTAATTTTGTAATTTGGGTAACCAGTAAAACATAATGTAAGAATACAGTTTTACACTTTTTTTTGTAACAGGAAATACATTATATCGTATATATGAAATATATACAATACATTCTGAAGGGTTTGGTCGTTTTATTTAAAGATTATTTCATTTTTTTTATTCTTCAATTCATAGAAATAACACCATATTGAATTGACAGAGCAAAAGTTGTTTTTTTTTTTTTTTTTTGTAGAGCAGGTTCAGCAGCCCTTTAGGTGTGCCATGTTGAACCAATCTATCAATATGGTTCAGTGTTCCATACAGCATGCAGAGTTAGAGAATAGAGGTCAATAATATAAAGATTTACAGTTTTATTATGTATTTTAATTTTGCATCATTTAAAAATAAACAGTATAAAATATAACTATTTCTTCAACAAAAAAATTTAAAAAAAATTAAATTTGTTAATATATTGTTAAATTCATATATTCAATTATTAAAAATTTCTTTGCGGACTCGAAATATTTTTTAAACGAGAAAAGAATTTTTTATTTAGATATGTAGAACCTAAAGTGGAAAGCAGAGTGCATGCAATTTTCTCTCTTCAAGCAATTAAATCTTTCTTTAGTAATGACATTCAATAATTTACAAAATAGCTGTAAATATAGCTGTAAATATTTAAAAAATCGCTGTAAATAGTTATCTTTCAGATTTATTCCCAATTCCGTAACTGTTTATATTTCGGAAGATGTTTGTCAAATAAGGTCCATTATAAATAAACAACTTCCACCTGCTCAAAAATTGACAAATTTGTTGAGTAGCTCAGAGTGCCACTAAGAATTGTACCGAGTGCCACAGGTTGCCGACCCCTGTTGTAGAGGATTTCACAGTAAAGACTATATTATATACAAAGTTATTCAAAATTCCTTGCCGGGTTTCGAGGCCCTATAGTAATATATATATACATATATAAGATAACACACACACACATATATATATATAGTATAATAAAATAAAAGTGAAGAAGTACTAGAATCTACAGTGCTAAAGAAGGAAGAAATTGGAATTCACCAGACACGACAAATGTAGATACAAAAAAGTCTTTGGACTAAACTGGAGACCTATTATGATTTCTAAAGCTGTCACTGAATTAGGCCAGCGATTTAGGGTTAGAAATGCTTTATGGATTCAACCTTCCCCGTACAGCAGAAATTTTCGAAGTTGAAAAGTTAAGCCTAATACAACACGTGGAAGATATAAACCTGATAATATATTAAAAAGAAATTAAGAAAAGAGAACAATAATGAATCTCTCAAGGAGAGGAATAATAAAAAGATTTTTATATAGAAAAAATTAGGATAAAAACTTACATGTAAAATAAAAACTGGAAATCGAGAAAACAACCTTCTACGTTAAGATCCCACGCGAAATGACGTAAAGGATTGAAACGACTACACAAGAAGGAAAAACCGTGGCGTCACCTGGATAGTTATTATATATATATTCTAATAATGTATTAGTTAGTGATAAATCTGATATATATTTAAATTTTAATAACTTTATTAAACAATGTACTGAACAGGGATATCCTGCTAACTTTCTTTACGGTTATATTTCTAATAGTTCTCAGTGAAATTACAATATGTATTAATTATTATTGACACAATATGTTTTAATATTAGTATTTTTAATTAACTATACAATAGTTCAATAGATGGTGCCAGATGTTTAATAAATTAATAATATTATATTTTTTTAAAAATATTCTTGTAATCCTTTATTTTCTATAAAATTTTATATCAATATTTATGGTTTTTT
>BMAV01001058.1:357-28937 GCA_019973955.1 Trichonephila inaurata madagascariensis
TTGGCGAAGAGCAAAAACGTGTTTGTGCAATTTCACGCTCAGAAGTAAATGTCAGCAACTGTTTGGTATTTTGGAAGTATATTATTCTCGGTAGATTATTTTTAATGTTTTAAGTGACAGTTACTTCTGAAAACAAAATTACTTTCCTGTGTGTTTTTCTATTTCGTACTAGATATGATAAATTAAAATATTAAGTGAGAGAGAGGATTAAAAAACAAAGTTTTACGGAAAGATTAAATTTTGTCTCAACAGTATAGCTTTCATTACTAATCTTTGTAATTATTTTGTGTTTTCATTATATTTATTCTTTGATGTAATATTTGCTTAAATTCATTCAAATTCTTTAAGGAAGATGATTGGTTGTAATTTATAATTCTTAAAATATATTGCGAAAAATTGAGTTCCGTAGATTCACCTTGTTATTAATAATTGGAATTAAATATACATGTATAAAAAAATATATATAAAACCACTTTATAAATGAAAATAAACAAGATTTGTAACATAGAAAAGATAGATGTACCCTACTCAAGCAAGAATACGATTCTGATTATTTATATTTATAAAGAAGGTGTTAGGTTTCTTTATATCCTTTGTTTGACTGTTTTTAATCCAAAATCAAGTCGTCTATTGGAAAGAAAGATGACACAATATTGTTGAAAATAACAAAATGAGGCTTTTCGTAATTCCATTAACTCCTGAACTTCCAATAAAAATTAAGCAATTTGCTCCAGAAAGCCACCATTTTTTACATATTCGTGCGTATGTAGTGTATTCAGGGGAAAAGAAAGAAGGGGATACGTAAGTAAACTTTTATTGATAGAAATAAATCCTTCCAAAACACAGGGTCATTTCATAACATTCTAAAGCCTTCGAAATAGTTTTACTGATAACAACGCTAAGAAAAGAATCGTATTTCGGGAGGACGTATATATACTCTCGGGGCACTCTAAGCTCCGGTTAAACGAGACAGATGTATACGCCGGCGAAACAATTAGGGACTAATTTAAATTTCTTAAATACAGTAATTTTTTTCAATTGTATACAACATTATATAAATCATTAAGATATCCGACTACCCTAAAATCATGATTTTTTTTCAAAAATTGAGAAATTTTTTCTTATGATTTTATTTTATATGCCGTCTTATTAGCTTAATAAAAATACTAAGTTTTTTACTTTCCATTCACTAGAACAAAAACTATGAGTGTTTTAGTAAAAACAGATGCCATAACTTTACACAAGATGTCAAACTTTAAAACACGTTTTACTCGAAATGTGTTTTTTTCGAAAAGCTCAAAAGGGGACAAGGATTGCTCAAAATGTTTTGAAATTAATTTGCCGAAAATTTTTGTGTGTGTTCTATATAACAGTAGAAGTGTTTTATGCCCTTCAGATTTATCAATCACTGTTTAATTTCAAGATTTACAGTTCTATATGTGAATATATATAATTACTGTTTTTTTAAGAACTTTCATATAGTCACTAAGATAAAGTGCTCTAGTTTTTATAAAAATTAAAATATCTCTTATACCCCGAAGGTCATTTCAAACATGAATAACAAAGTAACACATCAAAATTGAAAAATTGAGAATTTGTCCATAACATTTTTGTACAGAGCAGGCCCCGTTTACGCAATTTTTTGTACATTTTCACCAGTTTCTTCCCATTTTAATAGTAATGAATTTTTTTTTTCTGTTTTCAATTTTAGGATTTTTTCCTTAAAATATACTAAATAAATCTAAAGATCATAAGCAAATCGCCACATCTTAATTTTTTCAAAAAAAAATTGTCGCAAGTAATCGGATACTTTAATAATTGAACAGTTCTTTTTGTGTAAGAATGCTGGAATTCGATTGGAGATTTTGAAAAAGCAACACAAAAAAAGCATTTTTAAAAATATTCAACAATTTTTGTAAATAAAAGTGTTTATTGTTGCACAATAAGTTATTAGTAAGATGAATCCTTAAACTCTTCTTAAATCAGGCAGTTTGATGCAAATTTTATTTCCGATAAAAATTTAGTTCAGATAAAAAAATTATTTAAAAATATAATTTCAAAAAATATTTACCACTAGTACAAGTTAACTTTGAATTATTTTTATTTCTCTAGTAACCGCAGTTACCAAATGGTCATGGTCATGGTCCTGATTAGAGTATATATTATCAGTTCGACTCCTAATGTCACTGAAGACCCGCCATGTTAAGGGACTGATTCTGTCGGACTCAAAGTTCTCTGATTGGCGTGGTGTGGTAGTTTGGTAATGTGGGCAAATGCCAGCTCAGATATCACATCCTCGTCATTTGAACATGATTCAAAATTACAAGATCATCGTGTATCTTTAAATTTCCATGTTAAAAAACACTCAATCCCTCATCTTAATTATATATGAGCCTCAATTTGGCTTTCAGGGTTAATTTTATTTTAAAATAAACTAAGGAAATGCATTTCTTCAATTCATTGTTGCTAAGTAAGAAAATAAAGAAAAAGCTATTTGGGAAGCTATTTTTGATTAAGTATGTAATTAATATCAGAAAAATATTACTATGTTAAAGTAAAGTTTTATTTCTTCAAAATTATATTAAAACATATTAAAACTATACATAGAATTTTGTGACATTTTAAAAGGAACAAAAGTCAGCTCGGTGAATTAAATTTAGCGTGTTCGCTTCATAAGCCTAAGATTGTGGGTTCAATCCTGGCTGAAGCCGATAGATTTTCCGTATGCGAAAATCGTGGGCATGTATATCATATGACTTTATGGCTTGTAAAAGATCCCTTGAGTATCAATTTGGCTCTAGTTCTCTTGACAAAATTGAATCATAACAATGTTTATCATCCGAAAAGAGCTTGAATTTTAAAATTAATTCAAGCGTCAAAGTTTGGCAGCGAAAGCCGCCACTAGATAGTGCCACCATGAAATGGCTCTCCCATTAAAGGACTTAACGTGTCTGCAAAGGCTTAGTTTCTAATAAGCAGACCATTAGGGGGAAAAGAACAAAGAAACAGAAATTAATACTTCAAAAAAATTGACAATAAACTTTCTAATTGTAATTATGCTAACTAAGAAATTTTGAAAAGAAAACCGTAAACAATGCACTTTTATTATCAATATTTATTTTTAAAATTAATTTAATGCTGAAAGCTTTCTTTAGCATTGGAAATTTTATTTTAATTAAACAATTACTCTCTAAGAGTCTTTTCTCCCTAGCCAAAACAACACCTTTTCATTGCGGTCATTATAACATTTTATTGAAACAAAGCTGCATGCTTGATGATTTTTACTCAGTAAATTCAAATTATTGGTTAAATTTAGCGGAAGCAACGTAGTATTTTGCTCTTTTTGTGTTTCCCCCTCTCAAAATCGATAAACGTAGCCGGCGGCCCAGAGATAGCTATCATTTCGCTGTCTCCTCGGATCGCTCGCGTTATTTACTGCGCTTAAAGTTTCATTTTTTATTTATTTACTTTTATTACTTTGAACTCCTCCAGCACAGCATTTCATTTGAATATTAACTCTTCACTTCAAGTGGAATATTGTAAATATTATTAACACTGACTTTTTTCCTTTTCATTTCTATCTTAATCACATACTTAATTTTTTTATACCTTTTTTCTTTTACTTATTTATATGCGAGCTATTTTTCAGCTGCAAGTAGTGCTTTACATGGCACTTTTACACCAAGGCATGTTTACAGAGACATTTTTCTCCACGAAAGCACCAATCGAAATGAACTGTTAATTTAATATAAAATGGGGTGGGGGCTAAAATATGAAAATTAGCGCAGAGTGAATGCTCTGTAGTAAGGAAATTATCACTGTTTTGTACTGAATGTACAACTGTTCTATTTAGTGGAATTAAAGTAAATGATTAAGTTCGGAAGTATGATTTTGAAAGAGAGAGAGAGTTTAAATAAACTCTTATTATATATATACTCTCTGAGTGAGAACAATTATTACTCTAAATTACTCTGAATGAATTTTATTATATGTAGTATTACTTGAACTAGAATATATACATATAAAATTGTTTTTAGAATATTATTACAAGGAAAAGTTATTTTAATGCAATTTTCTTAGGAAATAACGAAGAAAGAATGGCAGATATTTTTAACAATCTTTTTTTACGAAAAATGCTTCTATAACAAAGATATTTTGTCAATATATAACTAAAATTTCTGTACACAGTCTGAAATAGGATATTTTTGAGACATATAATTTAGAACTGGATTTTTCTTCATATATTAATATGCTACAGTAGAGAGAAATTTTAACAAATATCCCCTGTTATTATTTCAATTGATAGTAATTCCAAAAATAATCAGACTCTTTAGATAAGTCTTTCATAGATGTATATAGGCAAATGTTATTATTATAGAAGTGTTTTCCATATAAAGGAGAATGTTTTAAAAAAGTGTCATTTTTTCCTTCATTTTTAACCAAAGAATTGCATTTAAATAACTCTTTATTGAAATGATATTCTTAAACACTTTTATATGTACATTCTAATTCAAAAAACACTAATATCAAATTAATAATTCATTTATACGCTTTTTATCTTTTAAAGGTATCAAACGTTGTCAAAAAGCCAGTATAAATAATTCTTAACGTATAAAATACAGAAAAAATGAGAGAGTTCCCTAGTAATACAATATTAAAGTAAATTTCCTAGTACTTTCAGGTGAAAATGAGCTAATATCTTCATGCATAATAAGGTTAAATAAATAATTTAATATCGCTTTTTAGATAGTAATTAAAGTGAAAATGTTTTATGTTATTGTGTGTTTTTTTAGAAAATATATTTAACTTATTTAACTCTCTAGTTTAAATGACCTCATCTACTAGATGCTGAAATCAAAACAAGTAATATAAAAAAAAAATTAAGTCATTTCCTACTTAGATCAACAAAGAAAAATTTTATCTTAGCTACCTTTTATTAAATAGTTACAATTAATATAAATATGTATATACATATGACAGAATCACAACATTAATTGGCAATTAATTTTTATTAACTATCATTAAAGTATCGTATGGTCATCGAAAATAAGCGTGTATATAAAATTTGAGTTCAACGGAATGCTTTAAAACGTGAGAAAAAAACCTTTTTCAAATTTTGACACAAGTCGCCAAAATTGTCGCTAAGTCGCCAAAAATAATGCCAACGTGACTGTATTTGTAATTCTTTAGATAATTAGTTTTAATCAGTTCATTTTTATTAATTATAATTAAATTATTGTATTGTCATCCAAAATGATCATGCATATAAAATTTCAGCGCTTCAATTGAGCGCTTTAAAATGTATTTTATTAACGATTGAAAATTCCACCAACATAAATAAATAAATATGTAAATAAATATATAGAGATTGTAAGCTAATAGAGTAGGAATTGGAAAAATACAATGATGCACGTGAGTTGCTCCAAACCAGAAATGATAATCTTGAGGCTCATAATTGGTACTCCTCGAATAGAGATTTGAGTTTGAGCTCCACCATAAATAATGATGTCAAGTAACAAAGCTAATTCGCGTGAAGAATAACTCGTCTTCTAAACCTTTGTCACTTGTAAGTTAAGAGAATACGGTACTAACTAGGTGTCTCCTGCGTCTCTTGATTTAGGTTATGAATTATGATTTGTACAACAGGGATGGGCAGACTTTTCCATAGTACGGGCTACTTCTAATGATTTTAAGGTAATGCAGTCCACTCAATGGTGTAGGTGTGGTTATTTGGATTAAAAATGTATGTTTTCTTTTCTCAACACTTCTTTTCAACATTATACCCGTCTTTTAAAATATGCCAAATCATTACACTAATCTATAAAAACACAAAACTCAAATTGTTCGCTTCAATGACTATGAGCTACTGAAAAACATCAAGACACGAACCCAATCCCGGAAAAGCGCTGGATTTGGGATGATGTTTTGATAGCCAATCTCGTACTACTATGGAAAGAGCTATCATCAACGTTTATTCTCCCCTTCAGTCGGCGTGCAGAGAAGAATTCATTTATAAGGTGATGGCTTTTTTCTCAAACGATGATAGTGAATATGTTAAGCATCATTGCACGCTTCCAATGAAGTTAAATGTGTCGTCTACACTTTTATTGAATCATTTGCTGAAGTAAGCACAATCACAATGATTGTGAAAAGTCGACTCTCCAGTCTAGCAGGCGTCGGTGTTAAATAAATATGTGTCTTTTAGTATGTGCATTTTAGGTCTTAGTAAAGGCGATCACTTCAAAATGTCTTGATTATCCACTGGTCGATCGCGATCGACTTAATGCCCACCCCTGATATACATCATGATTATAAAAAATGGGGGATATATGACCTTCTAGTGACTGTTATATTCTAGGGACCGGAATAAACTTTGAAATCCTCTTATAGTGAGGAGTGAGTGATTATTAACGTCGCACTGTTCAGCTACACAAGGGCTTTTGGCGACGGACCTCGTAATTTTGAACCATGGTCACATGACGAGGACGACACCTGGCTGGCCCCCTCCTTCTAACGACCACACCACAGCAGTGGGAGGATGATTGAGCTCTCGACATATTTAGCGTGCATCGTTTCCCTAAGCCGCGGGTCTTTTGGGGTACTGGGCTATAACTCAAGACATGCCTGCCAGGAACTGATACCTTGACCACTAGGCTACCGCGGCCACTTAACGAAACGGGATTCTCATATTAAAAGACGTAAAGCACAATAATTGTAGCATGAGAGATGTTCACCAGAAAACGAATTGCTTTCCACTGACGTCACAGTTTAATTGTTTTCTGCTCTTATCTACCTAACTGAAGTTCTCTCGAAACTTCAAGAAGATATCAAGGTATTCAGATTTCCCGGTAGAACTGGAACACTATCGAGATTGAGTCATCACCCTACGCAAATAAAAAGATTCTGAGATTTCAATGCTAGATCTTGTTGTTTTGCTCTTGCATTGTAGCATCTCTGATAATGAAAGTAAAGCAACCTAGTGAAGAGAGGCAAAATTCGTTGTTGATCTGTTCCGCAATTTTTACACTTAACCAAAATAATAGGAAATGCAACATTCCACAAGTAGTTTCTGCCTAATTCTGCCAATTTTAGAGCTGCAAATATAGTTCCAGCTCAGATTTAACTTTTTTTTAATGTAAGGATCACATGCTTCAATGACAAAAATAAATTGTTGTATTAGAACAAGTAACATAAAAAAAAAAATTAAGTCAATTCATACTTAGGTCAACAAAGAAAAGTTTAATTTATAATTTATTAAAAAAGTTAAAATTTATTTAAAGTTATAATTTATTCATTCATAAATCACATTCTCAGAAATTAGGCCATCCCAGATAGGCTTCGAACCCACGACCTTTCGATTAGAAGTCCAACGCGCTATCCATTACGCTACATAGACACAACGAGCAGATTTCCTTTTTTTTATATGGTGTTGAACTATTATTTTTGTTACTATTTATTCATTAAGTTTAACTAATGAATTAATATTTGGAAAAACTGCATTAACATCAAGTGTCATCCACTACAAGTTTGAAAAAAAGTATTTGAATGGATGAATAGAAAGTATTTTTTTATTAACAATTGAAAATTTGAATAATATATATATATATATATATATATATATATAGGGAGATTGTGAACTAATAGAAGAATTAAACAAGTAATATAAAAAAAATAGTTTTTAGTCAATTCCTAATTACATCAACAAAGAAAAAATTTATTTTAGCTACTTTTTATTAAATAGTTACAATTAATATAAATATGTTTATACATAGGACAGAATCACAACATTAAGTGGTAATTAGTTTTTTTTAATTATCATTAAAGTATCGTATTGTCCTTTTAATTTCAGTCCAACTGAATGCATTAACACGTGAGAAAAAAACCTTTTCAAATTTTGACACAAGTCGCCAACGTGGCTGTATTTGTAATTCTTTAAATAATTAGTTTTAATCAATTATTTTTTATTAATTATAATTAAATTATTGTATTGTCATCCAAAATGATCCTGTATATAAAATTTCAGCTCAGTTCAGTGCTTTAAAATGTATTTTATTAACGATTGAAAATTCCACCAAGATAAATAAATATACAAATATATAAATAAATAAATATATAGAGACAGTGCGAGCTAATAGTAGGAATTGAAAAAAAAGGAAACTATTTCACTGAAAATCTATTAGAAGAAAAATGTAAAAATTTATTCATCGAGTAAATAGCTTGAGCAAAAGCAAAATCTCGCAGAATCACCTGATTTTTACAATAAGAACTCTGATTTTTAATCATAAGATTGTTCAGTTGACATATTATGTCTCTCATGACATATTTTGGATCTGATCTGTCAGTTGTTTACAGGACGAAATACATAAAGCTGCTGTAAATTATTTTCTATTTTTACTTTATATCTAAAAGGTGAATAAATCGTATAAGAAACAGATAATAAAGAAGAATTAAAAATAAAGGTCATTAGGGCCAAGAATCGAAAAATCAAGCAGTAGAGAAAGGAAACTTTAAGTATTGTATAATGAGAATTCTTTTTTTTTTTTTTTTAAATACAAGAATCGAGAAAGCTCTCTTTTGTTTGAAGTACAGAGCATATAAAAATATTTAGTGTTTCGGTGCATAAATGTCGAAGAATTACGGTTTTTCTTTTAGAAATATGAGATTAAGAATAATGTCTTGAGATTTATTTTAAAGCAAAACGTTTAATCTTCTTAAAGTGATTTTTAATGAATTGAAAATTCTATATATTGGAAAAGGGGGATATTTTATTTGATAAGAGATTCTCACTTAAATTTAAATACAAGCTGAGTTATCTTGCTTAAAAGAAAACGTTTTTTTTTCTCATAAAAAAAATAGAATAAGTTGTTTTTAATGCTGAGTTAAATGATAAATAAATATAAGAAAGATTTTTCTTTTCATTATTTAAAAATCATACTAGAATATCAGATGTTTTTATTTAATTTAATTTTGTTTTTTTTTATCAAAAAAAAAAATAAAAAGATGCAAAATTAAATATAGACGAGGTATTATTTATTGTTACAAATGTTTCTAAAGATTTATTTCAAAAATTTATTTTAGTGTTTAAATGAAAAAATAGATAGGTTGTTTTATGAAAAATACATTTTTTGGAATTTTTGTTGGATATTACCCCTCTCAACCTAACTTCATTGAAATTGTATATATACTTAATTTTAAGCGTAACACTTGATTCAACTAACTTCACATTTCCTTTAAAATTCTCAGCTTTTATTAATATTCAAACTAACCATTTAAAGAATTTAATTATTTAGGAAATTTTCATATTATAATTAAAATAAAAATACACATTATGTTTGAATAAAAATAAAATGATACAACCAAATGTATGTATGATGATGGAAATTTAGTAACATGCACAGTTTTTGGGTGTATGCTGTAACTCTAACATAGAAATACGTATAAAATATTTATGGTAGTAAATTGGCGGTTTCAGTTTTATAAAATTAAACGATAATCCTTGTCACCCAGCCAGATTATTTCTATTTCATCAAGTTGTTCGCGTTTCCAAATTTTGTAAGTATAGAAGAAAACTCTTGATTCGCTTGACGTATGACTTCATTTTGTTCATAAAATTTTAGATTCTAACGATTAATTTCCAACGATGATTTGTTTCGTTTGCTTATAGATAGGAGTAGAACGAACTGGTGGTAATTGACGTAAATCTCCTATTAAAATAATATCTCATCCAGCAAAATTTGACTGAAAATTTCCAGTTATTTGTTTTAATCTGGAATCAACCTTCAGTAATACTTGAGCACTGATCATACTTATCTCATCAATAATTATGATTTTTATGTATTTGAAAGGAGTTCTACACACATTGTTGAGCAGTTTCAGAACGTAACGGAAGTAATCTTCATAAAGAAATTTTTAAACCTGTATGAACATTCGTTCCTGAAAAAGCTACTGCTGCCTTACCAGTTGAAGCACAAGTTATATATGCATGACAGTATCCATCATTGTTCGTATAGCGATTATAAATTTCCACCAAAAGTTTAATGACGAACGTTTTACCACATCCGGCAGGGCCGGTAAAAAAATATTTGAAATGGAGTTCGATATGATGATAAAAGAGGCGAAATAAAATGAAGTAAAAGTCCTTTTTGTGTGTGGATTTTTCGTTTGACATTCTCACTAATTGATAGAAGTCTTCTTCGAGCATTAAATTTTCTCTTTATTTGCAATAGTAGTAAATTTGCAATAGTAAGTAGTTAGTAATGTTGCTAAGTAGATGACATTATTAAAACAAAAATAATTTTTTCATTCACATTTTTTTCCCTCGCCAAAATCGGTGATTTTCATTTGTCTCCAGTTTTTCTAGTGTAATCCCTGAGAAAATGTGAAGTGGACGTGATAAAGCAGATGTTGATTGCCAATTTGGTGCGAAACTGGTTTTTGTCGCCAAACCCTTGACTTTTCGTAAAATCGCGCTTTTTATTAAAGTATTTATTTTTTGAAGGCTTAATTTTTAAATTATTGGTTTACAATTTTTACGCATCGATTGAAAACAATGGTAATTTTTAAACAAAAAATTTAAGAATAATTTTTTAGTAAAAAATTCTCGTAAAAAGGCTAATAGACGAAAAACGCCAAAAAAAATTTTAAAACCATATTTCTTAAGCAATTTTTCTAATCTTTGTACAGATTATGAATAGTATTGTTCTACATAAAGAAAAAAAAAGTTTCATGAGATTACTTTTATAAATAACGAAGTTCTTTAATATTTACTTAAAATTTTGAGTATTTTTTGAGAAATCGTAAAAAAAAACGGTTTTTAGTATTCTTTTCTTAAATGACTGATTCTACAAGATAAAGGCATGAACTTTCTTAGGGTAGAATGTCAATTCATTAACGTGAAAAGAAATTGAACGGGAATGGTTTACAAATCATTTTCATAAAAACGTATCAATTTTGACTCACTTTAGAAAAAATCGTCAAAAATAAAAAAAATATCATTATTTTGTAGAAAACATTATACCGTATCGTGGCGAAAAAAATGATCTTTCCTATTCTGTAATTGTTTTTTGTCTGAGTTTGATATAAAGAATTAGATGGCTTTTGTTTCGTCCAATTTATAATAAAACATATTAGTTTAAATAATTCACAACCACACAAAAACTCGGTATTCTAAATCTTTCTTTTAATTATTTTTTCACTGTTGCCTTTTACATAAAACCATAAATCTTTTATTAACAAAATCACTTCAATACAAGTTGAATTGTTTCATTTATTATTATAAACTTCTTAGAGTTTTGAATTTGTTTTAGTTTAATTAAATATATTAAATTGCATCTCGTGGTTATGATATGAATATTTATTAAACTCACGACAGCTTTTTTAAAAAAGTGGTGAAAGTCGGAACTTTATACATCTTTAACTTACGTTCATCGCGTAACCGTAACTGGTAACGCGTAACGAAAATTTTTCCCTAACGTGTCACAAGGAGTTAACACTTCAATAATTAAAGTATAACACGTTGCAAGAGTAAAAATATTTTCTCGAGAGTATATTTAGTTTTACTTAACTTTTTCGTATTTATAAAGAGAAAACAAACAACGTCGCAAAACAATTTTGTTCTCAAAGGTAACTGCCACTGAAAAATAGTCAAAATAAAATGTAAAGAAAAACATACTCTAAATGTACTAAAGAAATGTAGGCATTTATTTTTGAGCACAAAATAGTACAATAGATGCTTTTACCTTTTTACAAAAAGAGAAAAGGGGAAAAATATGCGACACATTTTTAATTACAAAAGCAAATTCTTCCTTCGCAATTTAATTAATTTCTATATTGGAACGCGATATTGAGTAACAGCAACAAATCCAAAATACATTTTCAGCCAGTTAGAGATTGATCTCTAAGCACATCTAATCTAAGGCACACACATCTTTCATCTTTTCATTAAATTATTACTAAATAAAATATTTTTCAATTTCATCCATTTATGTTTAATTGTTTCAGACGTATTCATTTTTTGTTTAAGGGTTGATTCTTTCCTCTTTCATTTGTTGAGTAGAATAATCATTCTGAAAAACGAGAAGCTTAATTCATTTGGTATAAATTAAATGTATATTTTCATCGAAATTTTTATCAACTCATGATGGCAGTGCAGGTAATTTTTCCATTAAAAATTGTGATCTCTTATTCGATTATTAATCAAATGCTATGTTTTTTAATTAAAAGCATAATATTACAAACCTAAGCACAGAATAATATTAAAGGAAAGCAATACATATTAAAGATGAATTGATAAGGTTATTGTTAAGATAAATTTTCGTACTCTTCATCATAAAAAACTGAATAAAAAGTTTTGTACATAAATCGCACAAAAGAGCTACAATTCTACTTGCCTTCAACCAGATCTATATTCGCTTTATTATATACATAAAAAATGAATATAGACCTTAGAACAATTTAGGTCTATTCATTTTTCACTTTTAACCCGGATTGATTGATTGAATATTAACGTCGCACTGTTCAGCTGCACGAGGGCTTTTGGCGACGGACCACGTAATTTTGAACCATGGTCCAGTGACGTGGACGACACTTGCGCTGGCGCCCCCCCCCCTCTCCTAACTACCACACCAACAGGAGTACGTTTCAGCTCTCGACAAATTTAACGTGCATCGCTACCCTACACCGCGGGTCTTTAGTGGCACTGGGCTCGAACTCGTGACAAGGCAAACCACGATCCGATACCTATACCACTCGGCTACCGCAGCCACTTTTTTTACCTGGAACTTGTCATGCAAGGCACAGAGTCACCAGGCTCATGAAACATTTAATTCTGGGAAAACTGTTACCAATGGCCTTAGTCAGTATCCTGCTATATGACAATCTACATGTAAACTAAAATGTATTTGTCACATATCTTCCTTTTTTGAGGGGGAAGGCAAACATTTCCGAACAATCTCAAGGTACTTGGGGTGACTGAACTTCCCGCGCGACCACTTTTGTTCCAAAATATTTTCTATGGAAAGGCTACATTTTCCCCCTGTAAACGCCTTTATGAGTTTGATGGCTGTATTGTACAACTCCTTATGGTTTATAAATATAAATGGACAAAATATAAATAAAGAAATGGGCATCTGTGATCCCCATTGTGTGAAGTTGAAACTGATCAAGCAAGAGTATAACCTGATGAAATAATGGATATTAATCCTGAAAGCGAAAGTAAATTTCAGAAAAGTGATGAACATGAAACATTTGAGTTGAAATAAAAATTTTTAAAAGTTATCTAAAAAAACCCCATCAAGAAAAATGTGAAGCCACAAGTGTACATGAGACACACTGCATCTTGTCAAAAAGATACAAGCGAGAAAAGGGTTCTACATGCAATTTATCGATCATCAAAGGACAGTAAAATTATAATAACGTGAACAAAATATAACAATTTTGCCTGTAAATATACTCGTACGAACGAAAAGTGTCTATTATTTGTGTCCTTTTCTAAAGTAACGCACGTTTGAAATATTATAGTGCGGTTTTGGATTATTTTTCAATTTAACAAAAAAAAATTGAAATTCCTTAAAAGTTAAATATACTTTCTCTTAGTTAAATTATTCGCTGGAATTAAGATTTTTATCGTGTACAATAAAGATAGTTATTTAAAAAAAGGATTCGGGTGACTCGGTCCCCCAACTCGACCATTAACTTTAGTATCGAGTGTGTGCGCTTTGCTTCCGGATTAAGAGAACACAGTACGATTCAATTGACAAAAATCGGTCAAAAAATCAAATCTAATTTTTTTAGCCTAAATTATTCTTTATATATATTTCTTTAACCTCACAAAATTTGAAAGCTCTAAACTTAAAAAACGCAGAATTATGATAGCTTTTATGTTAGTTTTTATTCACATTCCTATGGCGAATCAAAACTTTAAAGGGACTTATCTCAGAAACATAAAATAACTAGTTTGTCTTCATTTAAAATGCTAAGGCTTTTTTTCTATTGTGTCTAATGCTTTGAATTTTTTTACCTGTTGCTAATAGTACATGTAACAAAAGTTGGTATGCATTTTTGTCAAAGTAATACTTATTTCTTTTTTAAATAATTGAACTCAGAATTTATACATTTTTTAAGGAATTTTCAATTAGCTTTCATAAAAAGAAGTATTGTACAAATACCAATCACGTTATCGCAAAACCCATACCAACTTTTGTTATAAGTTTTTTGATGTACGTGTAAATCAAATTTCATGCGTGTACGTAAATTTTTGTAGGAGTAGTAGCATTTTAAAATCACAAATTTTGTTTTTTCCTTAAAAAATTAAAGGGTTAGCTTTTTATGAAATTTTGGGCATAAAATCTGCTTTACAAAGTATACGCACATAGGAGGCAACCAAAAGCATTTTGAAAATCCTTAAATTAAAAATTTTAGTGTAAATCGTACCATGTCCCCTTAATGATAGAAGCCATCCTTTTATTAGCTTATAAAAAGTCAAAAACAAACTATAGAGTGAAATTTATATAATTCTCTTATATTTTTAGTTGAGATTCATTTTGTAACTGTCATTTATTATGTTTTATGAATTCTTCCCCATCCAGAGTGTCCACGTTCTTTGTTGAAAAGAGAAAAAATAAGTTCTCGTAGAAGAGTCCACGGTAAAGTTAGAAATAAAATGCACCATTTCCAAAACAAAAAGAACAGAATAAAGTATGATGATTTTTTGCTTAAAATAAAATCTAACTTAGCAAACTTTAGTTATAATTCAAATATACTTTAAGTTAATTTTTTAAAAATATTCTCCTTAACTCAAGGTATGAGGCTCAATATAAGTTATAAATACCAGAAATTCTTTATTCCATCAAAAACTTTTAACGAATTCTTGTCTTGTGTGTGTGAATATGTTTTCCTAAGAACTTAGAAACTATAATAATTGTATTTAGAACATATCAGCAATTTGTGGCTTAAAGAGTAGTAGTTTTTCAAAAATGTAAAAGCTATTGTATTAATGATGATTTTGAAACCGTTATCGCGTATAGCAGTGAAAGAAATATTAAATTGACATCAAGAAATATGAAGGCTTGATTTAAGTTGTGAGACACTTTACTTTCTAATTAATTAATTATTCTTTTATATAATTTGTGTTTTGAGTTTGTCATTTTTTATATAAAATCCTTATTGGTATTTTCGACCATTTTTCAAAATTATAGTTCAAATTTTTTCACTTAATTTTGATTACATAAATATGAAAGCTAATAAATTTACTTTATTAAATCCTAGCAAAAGATAAAGCTCTTGGTATGTAAGGGTTTGTAAACTTTTTGCAGTTCTGCAGTATTAGTGCTAAATTTAAAATCACTTAACAAGTACATTTTACTCCAACGTTTCCAGTAACCTTTTAAAACAAAATAATACTTTAAATTAAATTGAAATTTCGATATTCATCCAGTAACTAAAACAAATTGTATGCTAATACAAGGGATAAACAATTCTTAAAATTTTGCCGACAACAAATATAAATTACCTTCGAAATTACAGTACAACATGCGAAGGTTAGGCAAAAGTCATGGCAACTAGTTTTTTTTTTTTTTTTTTTGAAAATATCAGTCGGGTTCGAAAATGTGACATATACAGACGGAAGGACAAGATGTTAACTACATGTGTGGATAATATATAGCACTGAAATATCGTAATACACTAATTTATTACGGTAGTATACAGGGCAATATGGCTTTCACGGTGCAAAAGAATGACAACACAGTATAAAGTTGGCATGACAAATCTGGGTCTAAAGACCCCTGCTACTATCACCATACGCTGCCAACGATGTGGGAGGTGCTGAATACCACCAACCTCAGCATTTGCCGCACCATGTGTGAATCGGGTCACCTGTTGGCGCATAGCATTAGCAATGTCCTCTCGTGTTGCAAACCGCCTACCCCGTATTGGTTCCTTAATCTTGGGAATGAGATCAAAGTCACAGGGTCAGGTCAAATTCACTGTGACATTCCACTGCATTTCTCCCTCGGAGAACGGATATTTTGATGTAAACGGGTTGCTCAACACGAGTTACTTCCATCTCACACGACACTCACCCACTGACTGATTTCACAGCCCTCACTGCGCTACTACCAGCTATCACAGAGCTATCTCTTATTCTGCATACACACTATGGCTGCATAACTTCTACACGACACATATACGTTTGTGATCTGTTCACATATCTACAAGAAAAAAAATAGTTGTCATGACTTTTGCGCCAACCCTTTGTATAAACGTTAGAACATTCCGAGTTAATAGGTATTACCGTCATAAGTGATACAAAACTCATGGAATGAAAAAGATTCCAATTATAATCATCCTCTTAAATTTCCATGTTTATGGTATCCGACTACGTTCGGAACCATGATTTTGAAAAAGCGTATAAATGGATAATATTTATGATATTTGGTGTCACTTAGATTAGAAAACGTATATAAAATTGTTTTAAGAATAGTATTACAATAAAAAATTATTTAAGTACAATATTTTGACAAAAAATGAGCATAGAATGACCCATTTTCAAAATATTCTCCTTTTGTGAAAAATGCTTCATTTATAATAATATTTTGCCTGTCTATAGCTCAGACCTCTGTACAGAAGCTCAACTAGAATTTTTGAAATGTACAACTTAGAAGTAGATTTATACATGTTTTACGACAACAGATGGAAGAAATTTTAAGAAAAAACGCCGATAATTATTTCATTGGGTTGTAACTCTGAAAATAATGTGAATTTTTCAAACATCATAGTTGAACCTCTGTACAATGGTTTGAGCTACATACAGGCAAAATATTATTATATAATAGAAGCATTTTTCACAAAAGGAGAACATTTTGAAAAAAGGTCATTCTAAGTTAATTTTTTGCCTAAAAATTGTATTTAAATAATTTTTTGTCGAAATGTCCTTAAAACAATTTGATATATGTATTCTAATCTGTGACACTAAATATCATGAAAATTATCCATTTATGCGCTTTTTTAAAATCACGGTTCCGAACGTAGTCTCTCGGATACCTTAACAAACACAACCCTAGCTTCTATAAATAAAAGCTCCAGGTTCTATAATAAAATTCTATATCAATGCTTGAAATAATTAAAATTTATTTACAAATGAAAGTTATGCAATAAAAGTTATAATTTTTTCAATTGTATGATTGAATGGTAGGTAAAGAGTCAGAGAGCGCTCCTTTAATTTTCACGCGCAGTCGAGTTGTATATTTTTTTTGGTCAAATCCAATTTATGTCGAGGTGGATTACAACGTAATCTTTATTCCTGTGGATTCGTTATTTTCTACGATGGGGTGAACATCAAGGACTTGCTACAACATTATATTCATCCGCCAATGCATATGTACTCGAAAATTCTTTGTTTCAGAAAAATTTGGAAAACAATGTTCTAAATCCTATCAGTCCAGGAAAGGGTAAATATTGCATCTGAGAACAATGCAGCTTCTCATCGTAAGTATTGGATAAGACATGGAAGCAGCATAATTTTTTTAAAAAAAAAACATGTTTATTTACAAATTTTTATTGCAAATCATGGCCAATTTTTTTGTGCTATTTGAAAATCCGTAACAAAAGAATAATCTTAATTAGAGTTCTAATTGCACATTTTGGCCTTCCCGGCTATTCTAAATGGAGATTAGGGGGTTATTGAAGAGATTTGCTGTCGCCTGTTTTATTCCACGAATTAAATAAAGTTTGCTTTCTCCAATGGTTGCCTGCACATATTGACATTACAGGCAATGAAAATGCGGATAAACTGGCAAAAGAGGCCAGAAATCTCAATAATGACGAATTTGTTAATGTTACCATATTAGATGCAAATGCTGTCGTAAATTTCAAATTGATAGAGAAGTCAATCCCGGTAAAGCATCAAATGTGTAATATAAGTGGAGACTGCCTTATAAAAAAGACCATTGCTAGGCTAAGAACAGGTTATTACAGAGGGATGAAGATTGATAGGGATGGTAGGAAAACTTAAAATTAAGATAACTGTTCAGATACAGAACTAACACCTGCTTATATTTTTGACTGTCCAGCTATTCTTGCTGCTCTACGAGAAATAGAAGTCCTGTTTTCGTCAACTAACATCCATGCGGATAATATTGAACAGATTGCCAGAACAATCATCTGAGCCCATGATACTATTTGATTTGGTTCCGACATGGATACGACATCATTGCATATTTTGTGATAGATATTCATCATTTAAAAAAAAATAATAAAAATTCATTGAGCAGAAGAATTTATTATCAGAAGTTGAATTTCTTTTAGGTTTAAAAAATAACATTTTTAGTATTATAACCCTTAATATATTACTGAAAAAACTATATAGGTTACGCGCGCGACTTTCGAATATTACCAGAATTCCAAACTAAAAAAGAAACACTCTGTAACTTCTAATCATGAGTGTTCTTAGGATGAAACATCAAAGTAGTGTGTATGTGAATGACAAATGACTTAAAATTCATTTACTCTAACTTTAGAAAACATCTTGCAAAGTAATATTAGGCTAACATGTTTGATAGATTTAAGACATGATTAAACTTTTGTCATGGCGAAACGAACTTTTCGGTTTTAAGGCTTTCCTCTAATTATATTTAGTTTTATTGCAAGAGAAATGCTAATGGTGGTATTTTATTGGTGATGAGAAAAGGTTGATGACAAAAATGGCAGTGGCATTTCGAAGTGCATTTACTAGAATTTATGTATTCTAAGTACATTTTATAAGCATAAGCAAGGTAAAATATTTTCCTATAAGAATAATTAAGCAATTACAGAAAAAAATCATTCCACTTAAATTGTATTATTCATCATTCTTGATGTATTAAGACCAAAATATACAGTTAGGTACATCAAAATTATTTTCAAAAAATAATAATATACTTTGAGTTTCCTGATATAGAAATATATGTAAGAAAAATTTGATTCCTTAACATGAATAGTATATGAATATTATTTGAAATTAATTTCAGTCTCTAGAATGGAAGTTTCAAAACTAAGCAAATAAATAGCAAAGTAAACTTTCACTTTAAATTTAGTATTTTATCAATTAAAAACATTCTGATAGTTATGAATTATCATAAAATTTTAAGAAAACACTTTATATGCATATGCAGTCGAGGGCATTATTTCAAATTATTTTTTCGATGAATATTTTTGGCTACGCAGAATTTTTCTTCAGTTGGACATATCACATATGTATAAAATTAGAAATGCCGATTTTTTGAAAATAGATTTAAAATTATATTTGTATTTTTTTTTTTTTTTTTTTTTTTTTTTTTGAATAATTATATTTCGACAGACAATTTCCAGAAATTTTAAAACATAAAATTTTTGTAATTTAAAACCAAGTCGTGAAGAAAATGTAAATAAAAAACACTAACATTAGTATTTATGAATATTTAAATAGTAATTTGTAATTACTTTACTGAACAAAAATTTAGTATGTATTACTTTCTAAAAATTTAAAATATATTTAAAGAAATCTGTTCTTACTCGAATAATAACCTTTATTCTAAGATTATGCTTTCTCTCTGCTCTAGTATATGTAGATAAAACAAAAATTTCGTCTCCGGATAAAAGTAATTATAAAGAAAGTTCCAAGTTGTTATTCTTTTCAAATTTTCATTTTAGAAATATGAGATACTGTCAGAATAAAAGCTGAAAAGAAATCCTGATTTGTAAATGCTACCATATGTAGCGAAGCCTCTTTCTTTTGTGAGTATTTTTTTTATTTAATTATAATTTTTGTTCCAGCTTATAGTTCAGTTTCTTACTTCTTCTTTAGTGTTACCAAAAAATAAACTATTAATTATTTTTTAAAAAAATAAACTATTTCTCAAAAATCGGATGTTAGAATATTTTTTATTCTTTTCTCTTTAAAGTTAAAATATGATATTTCTAATTAGAATATAATAATTTTAAATACAATATTTATTTTGTAAATTTCGTCAGTTTTTCTCCACATTACGCTTTATGAGAATTATATTTATATCCACCGTCAATTTACACTAAAATTTCTGAAAAAGAGAATTTAGTATCGAATTACAATACAAACTACAAAAGAGACCAAAAAAACCCTGTCTTTTATTGATATCAATCACGGAACTTATCAAATTCTTTTTCAAACAAATCATTTCTCTTTTTCTTCAAAAACAACTATTACTTCTTATCCAAAAAAGTAAGAAACCATCTTGTAAATTTCGTCACTATTTTCTTTACTCTTTTCCCCTCTTTTTCCCCAAGGACTAACCAATGAAGCGGAACGTGGGTTCTTACTTTTCCCTTCTACGGGATCAAGATGAATGGAATTTTCCTCCTTTAACTCCTAGTAGCCAAGGGAAAAAGACCCAAAGCAGCACACAAACTTTAAGTCGTTTTAGTGCCGAAAAAGGAAGAAATTGCTCCGTGGTCCCTTCATGCTAAAATACAGGAATGGATTAATGAGAAATACATTTAAGCTCATCCCATGAGGAACATGGTTGTGGGGAAGCAAGATTCAACTGATACATTGCAGATAATTGCCATCATGAGAGCCAATTGTCATTTATATGAATCGTTTTATGGTTATTATTGTTACGAAGTATTTCATATCCGAGAGAGAGAGAGAATAAAACTCTTACAAAGATTAAACTCGATGGAAAACGATTGGTAAGCTTGTATGACTACAGGGAAATAATTTTCTATTGAAATGTCTTAAAATATTTTAATTCTTCATGAAGTCTTTTAAATTTTAATATAAAACTATTCGTACATGCAACAACAGTTTGAATTAATTTAACAACATGCTTAAGATGACTCTCATTATGCATCCCTCGTTAGATTATATTGCCGCACACATAATTTGTTACAAGTCCCGACAGCCCAGTTGGCAGAGCGTTGGACTCCACTTCCCTGGTCTTGGGTTCGAATCCTTATTAATGTATTGTTTATCTAGGTTCTAGATGAATCTAGATCATTCTTTAGAATTTGCATACTGGATATTTCTCGAATATTCGGTAAGTGTATAAAAGCCGAGTACGTTGCCAGTTGGGCATGTTCTCAGTCCAGTGTTGTATCGAGCTTCTTCGTTAGAATAAATCTAATTGTTTGCTTAACTGAACGGTGTACTTCTTTCGAACTCCGTGACAATATTGAGAAATTTGACAGACTAAGCATAGCCTTATCTTCTTACAAGGACTCTGAATTATATATATATATATATATAAGGAGATACTTACCAACAATCTCTTTATTTGGAGAAAAATTATTATGCGTTAAAAATAGGATTAATGTTGTTTTTCAGTACCGATATTTTTCCAGGCTGAACACGCGTTCCTTACTTTTAAAATTTTTAAAAAGTTATTGTTTTTTATTTTCTTATTTTTCTTTGAGTGTATGATAACTAAAATCTTTCTAAAACTTAAATAATTCTTGTAGTTGTTGATTTCTTACGAATTTATTTGTATAATCATAATAAGACTTTTTATAATCTAAATTTCGCTCATCTACACTAGTGTGCAAAAGCAACAGGTGAATTTTTTTTGCCATAACTCTACGATAAATCATCTGAAAGACATGAAATTCAGAAATGAGAAATCATTTTGTATTTAAACGTTGATGTGAAAGCAAAGCTGCTTAAAAATGAATCCAAAAGTAAATGACTCCAGGACCACCGTAATGGTTTCTTTCCACGATGTTACTGGGACGAAACCCTGTCCCGACCTCTCTAACAATCAAATGGCGTTGAGAAATGTTTGTGGCACTGAAACGACTCTCATTCATTAAGAGGACACTTCATTGATGAGATGTCCAGTTTTTCTGCTTCTTACACCCCTCTAAAAAGTGCCAACGATGGCCTACTTTCAAAGGATGCAGCATTCAGAACGGTGAGGAAATAGGATATCTTTGAGAAGACATCTGGCTAGAGTAAACCATGACACTTGTAGCCCTGCTGCTGTACACAGTTACTGAGAAAGGGCTCTTGTTGACTGGTATCGAACTGTTTTCGCATGCAGGACGATTTATAGGTCATCTACTGCTGTTGTTTTTATAGGGTGGCTGCCACCAACCTTTCTAACAGCTGTGTCTATGGTTTAGAAGGCTTTCCAAGCGTGCGAAACCACACTTTGTTGATTCCAAATTCTTCAACTACACTGGTCAAACTACTCTTTCCGATTGTTTATCCACGTGTGAAGTTGTCCAGGTAATTTCTTCCAGCCTTATTTCACAAAAAAACTCGCTTGCAATTGCAATGAATGTCTTTAATTGAGCCTCCGTTCTTCCATTAATTATAGTCTTGAGCAGAGCGTGCTACAGCGAGCGTTTTGAATACACTTTCGCACTTTATATGTTTTGTTCCTGACATTTGCATTCACATTATACCTTTCTACTGAATTACGTGTTCATTGTACTGATCGTAATAACACTTTTTCTGCAATTTCGTGGGTATCTGCTTAAAGTTTACATTGTTGCTGAAGATTTGCACACCAAAGTATTATGTCATAATTCATTTAATTTTCGCACTGAAAATTACTGCACATAACTGAAAATTACACCTCCGTGTTGTATAATGTAAATAAAAATGAAGTTGCCTACTTGAAGAAAGCAAAATAATTTCCCTGAATAAGGAGATCAATTAGTTTATAATTCTTTGAGAAAAACGAAAATAAAATCTCAAATAAAAATACACTGTACACGAAAAATAAAATCAATAAACGCATCCAATTAGAATCTCTGGTATTATATATAGTACCTGTTAACATATATTTAACTATATATTCCAAATTAAATCTTTCTGCATTAAGGATTACTGGCAAGCATGTTGTAAAACTGCCAATTACGAGACATAAAAATATAATATAGTGTTACGAATTTTGTGGAAAGAACACTTTTAAAATACTGTAAATAATTTATATCTGGATGTGTAATAGGTTCATATTACTCCGTGTTGTATTTAATTTATGTTAAAATTGTAATATTCGCAAGCAATGCCGTTCCTTATATTATAAGGACGATTCAATGGAAACGTGGCGAAATCTTTATGATAGAGCCAAGTTGGCCTCATTTATGGTGACTATCTTGACGATCATTTCTTGGGAGTCCACGAATCTATGAATTTTTATGAGAATTAGTGGAGAAATCTATTAATATCACAATCCAAGACACCCCCAGATTTTTCTCGAAGGATCCGTGAGATCTATAAATAGGCAGTTGCTCACCGAAACTGAGTTACTATTGTTTTGACTAGCGATTAGTTGTTGTAGATTTGACCGAGAAGAATCAACTAGCGATTAATGACTACTTCGGCTGTTGTGTTGGACGAGGGAGTGCTTGTGAATAATATTTTACAAACTTGTATTTTAGACACTGATAGTTGTGTCTGAACGCCGTAGAAAGTGTGAAGGTCTTCTGAGATTTTTTCAACGAATTTGAGTACTGCATCTTGTATATCAAGGATTGTTTTTTCGACAATAAATTTCCATCGCTCCTGAAGCCTTGTGAGTCTTGCTCTGTGCAATTTATTTCCATAAAATCCTCGAGCCCCGATCAACATTACAATAAATAAT
Source organism: Trichonephila inaurata madagascariensis (assembly GCA_019973955.1). Lineage (NCBI taxonomy): Eukaryota > Metazoa > Arthropoda > Arachnida > Araneae > Nephilidae > Trichonephila > Trichonephila inaurata. The sequence goes on from BMAV01001058.1 coordinate 23,937, forward strand.
AATATTGTAAGCAAAAAGGTATATAAGTTAATTTACTTAAATTTCTTAACTTAAATGTACTTAAATTTCTTAACTTAAATGTACTTAAATTCTCCTGTACCGAAATATCAAAAATAAATGCGTCACTATTTAAAGCTGATTTAAATAAATATGGCATGTAATTAAAATAAAGATCCATCAATATTAAATCAATCGAGTTCTAAAAGAAATGAAAACAAAACCTAACGAGAAAGGAGAAGCGTAGAGGTTAAGCACCTGTCTACTCCTCTCATCGAGTAAATAATCCAACCAAAAAACAAAAAATAAAATTCAGGTGCATTCTGTAACTATCATCTCTATTCCTTTCCACCCTCTTTAATTCCACAATCCCCCCCCTCTTTTATCATCCTCATCACGTGATTGGTTTCTCTGATGCAATAAGTCCCTTGTGAGTCATTTTAGAACCGAACTTTTTGGATTATAGTTTATTGAAGAGAAACATAAATTCCAGAAACTTAGTTTCCAATTTCCTTTCACCCTTAAATGACAAGAGAAGAAAATAAAAAGAGACAATAATGAATGAGCTTTAAGAAAAGATCATTGGAGGCAGAAATCAAAAGCATCAAGCGACCAAGACGAAATCGCGTGGTAAAAATTTTTCCTTTCTTGCCAAAATCAAACGGAAAAAAATTACTTTTTTTGTAACATAAAAAGTGCATTAAGATATTAAGAATGTAACATAAATCTTGAAGAATTAAAAGTTTTCACTTCAGCAGCAGTGGAAAAAAAAATATTAACATTTATTTTAATGGAAAACGTTTAATCTTTTTAAGTGACTTTGGAAGCGTTGAAAATTCAAAATATTGAGTAAAGAAAAGCATTTGAGTGGATAAGTAAGTATTTAAAATAAAATGTGATTTTAAATAAATAATTTTTTGAGTTAAAAGATCATTTTGAATGATTTTATTGTTGAGTATCTAAATGGTTTTTGTAAAAGTTAATAAAAGGTTTTCCTAGGTAATTGTTTTAAACATTAAAAAATAAGATTTTGCTCTTCTTTTCGCGTTTTACATTGTCAAAAAAAAGAATGATGAAAGATAAAATAAGAAAGAGAAAAAAACTGCAGTTAATATATTTCTGTAGAAATTTATATTCACTGGTTTGTAACGTCCTTGAAATGCAAAAGTCATTTTTTGAAAACATTTTTTCTATTTTACAATTGTAAATATCTTTTTAATTTCTATACTTTCATGATTGTTTATTTATAAATGCTGAATTTAATCATTCAAAAAAGAGACTTATATTATTCTTATTTAATTAAAAAGCAGGTTTATTTATCAATTTGTTTACCAAAATTTTTCATACTTGACTGATAAATTACCAAAAATGAAGTCAATTTAGAATTTTTTCAAGTGGTTATATTCAACTGAAACTGAAGATATTAGCATAAATTTGAACTTTAAAATAATGAATATTATTTTATTTGTCGTTAAATGGGTTTAAAAAACAATTACAGTAAAACCTGTTTTTGTGCGGTAGATAGGGACCACAAAAGAGAAACCGCGCAAAAAAATTGTAGATTTTATAAATACATCTAACAAACATTTTGGTACGACATACTAAAGAATTTTTTTTAATGCTGCCAGAAAGATCCACTTACAAAAAACGTCGCATTCAGAAAATAAGTCAATTAATTACGAAATGCATGAGAAAGTGCTTCCAAACAAAATAAAAATTAAATTACACATGGAAACATTTTTAGAACATTTATTTTCTCATTGCATGCATGAAACAATTTTCAAAATGTGCATACATAATTCACTGCTACTCGTTCTAATCCAAAACGTACATCTTCTTGTGATGAATTAGCTCAAAATCGCTTTCGTCACTTGAAGATACAATTTCAATTGATTTACAACTTACATTGTAGGGAGACTTTTTTTAATCAATTGAACAGGGCGTCTATAAGTATATAGATACACTAAAATAGAAAATATTACAGTGTGGCGCCAACGCCGCTGAAATTCATATATCGCATACAAAAATCACGCAAAAATAAAATCGTACAAAACAAATCGCACAAAAATAGAGTCACATAGAAAAGGACCACTTAAAAATAGGTTTTACTGTATATGTTCAAATATTTCATAAGCGTATAATTGATTGAAATAAATGTTTTACCATCTTTTTCGTGGTTAAATAAAAAAATTTAAATTTTTTTTCATAATTTTAATACTAAAATATGTATAACATTTAATTAATTCAACTATCCATTTTTATGAAGTGAAGTACCCTACATAACTTTTTAATGTATTGTGTTGAACTATCTTTATAGAGGTTTTTTTTTTAATGTTAGTAGAATTCAATAATATTGTTTTAATGTTTTTCTTTTTAAATTTTATTATAAAGTTCATAACAAAGATATTTAATATATTTTCATTGCGATGGTGGAAACTTTACAAGTATGTTTAGAGCTTTAATTCTATCTGTAAAAAAGGTTTTTTTTAACAAAACGAAAGTCCTTTTTTTAAAAAAAAAGTATTTAAAAAAAAGGAAGAAAGATGATGAGCACTTGGCAATTATTGTAATTGAAGTTAGCTATTTTTCATATAATTCTAAAAAGTATTAAATTTAAGGGGAAGAATCAGTAAAAAACATTAACATCACAAAAACAAAAACAAACAATTTAATTAATCTGTACGAATAGTTTTAATTTTATTGGTTTCTGCATTTTTAATGTTTTTGTGATTATTCTTTCGAAGTCAGTCTTCAATATCTGCTGGGTTTTTTTTTATTGGTTGTACTTTGTGGGTCTTTTCAAATCCTAAATCGATTTACATTTAACCTTTGTGAAACTTTTAGTAATACTTTTGATCAATTTTGTAATGTCATGGAGTCTGAAGATACATGGAAATGATACAAATTAAACTTAATACTAATTTAATTTTTAATAAGAAAATCTTTGTGTCTTTTAATTACCTCCATTATTATTTAAATATCATATCGAAAAATGTCATTCTGTGATTATGAAAATCTTTCTAGAATTTAATCTGAAAAAAGTAAAAAATTTAAACCACAGATCTCCGGGTAAAATTTTTCCCTAAATCATTTTCTCTTACATATATAGAATTATTTTGTCTATTATAATAATAATATTGTACAAAATAATAGAAGGAGGGTACTTCGAAAAATGAACTGAATTAAATATAAAGTTACAAAACAAACACAGCTTAAGCTTGGTTTTGTTGTAACATTCAAGACAATTTAAAATTATGAGCTCTTGAAAGCTATAATATATATAATTTGTTCTCCTTTCAATTTTTTTTTAAAATTTGGATACCTTTAAAATTTTTAGTTTCAAAATCTTTCTTATCTTCAAATATCTAATAAGTAATTTCTAAATAATTACTGTTACTCTCTCCCTGGCATCGAAAACATTTTAACTTTCCTTCCAAAAAAAAGTTATGATAAAAATCAGAATATAAGTAAAAAATAGAAAATTGGATTATTTTAATAAAAGGTTCTTAAAACGAAAACTTTTTCGAATCTAATATAAATATACGTCAGCAATTTATGAATTAATCTCTTAAATTCCTTCAGAATAAGTTAATTTGACATCGGAAAATACTTAATTTTAATTTTAATCTATTCTATTCCATTCATTAAAATTTTAAAGAAAAGGCATCACGTAATGTAAGTAATACGTTATATTAATTAGAATATGTAAGAATCTATTCACATTTTAAGCTAGTGACTCTCAACCATTTTTTCGTTGTGGTATATTTTTAACAATTTCAAAATTTGGCGGCACACTAATAATAAAATAAGTTTAAAATAATTTTACTTATCTATAATACACATGATAATAATTTTCAATGTTAAATAAAATAATATGTACGATAAAGGACAAAAAATGTTTATTGAATAAATAATAACAAATTAATTATATGATTACATTTAATGAGAAATTTAAACTGGATGGTCTTTGATAAATTCATTTATATTTGGTCATAAAAATGATAATACCACCCTCATTTCGTCATCTGCATTTAAAAGTCTCTATCTTTCTTTTATTTTTATATTTGTTAATGCTGAAAATCCAAATTTACACAAATAAGATGTAGAAAATTTAACATTATTTTAAATTTTTTTTTGTTATGAAATAATTGCTCTAATTTTAATCCAAAATGAGTTAATTAACTCTTCGAAATGTTTTAAATTAAACCTCGACTATTACAGAGTGAAATTAGCCATCCCTTTTCGTGCAAATGTAATTCATATACAGTTTATGATCCTGCTTTACTATCAAAAATTGTTCTGAAGCATGAAAACGAAAACTTTTTGTTTCTATAAAACGACCGAATTATTCGGTTCCGGATTTTATATTTTCTCAGAGTATAGTTAATAATTTTAAAAAATGGCGGCACACAAAAGTACCGCTGCACGGTAATTGAGAATCACTGCCTTTAAGCTGTAAACCATTTGTGATTAATATACCTCTAATTGTGTATTTTCTCCGAGATGAAAAGGAAATGAAGAACTTTCTTTTACTCCTGTTTCATATTTCTAATTCTTTCTGCTTTATTTTAACTTCCCTTCTTGAAATAAGTCAGGATAATAAATAAATAAACAATAAATAAAATATGCAGGCCGATTTACAACCCATGGCGAAAGCGAAACGGAATTGGACCCAAATAATAAAATTTCCTCTAAAAATACAGCGAGGTATTTTCGGGAACCAATTCAACAGTGAAAGCGTAAAGTAACAACAAAACTGAAAAGCTAAGCTAAAAGTACATTTGAAGTTAATAAATAACAACCTATGATTATAGGATATCGAAACGATTGTAATCTTGGTCACTTCTAATTCTGTTTATCGATCCGGGTGCTGAAAAAAAAAAGAGCTACTAAATCGTTGCTTCTGCTAAATTTAACTGATAATTGGAATTTACTTAGCTGAAATTAATTAGTAAGCCATTTAGATCCACTTAATAAAAAATTTGTAACTTTGGGGGAAAAAGT
>BMAV01001059.1:0-101705 GCA_019973955.1 Trichonephila inaurata madagascariensis
AATTTTGGGCCCCCCAAGCCCTGGTAAGTTTTAAGACCCATGCTCACATATTCTCGATTTTAATTGTATTAAACATGCTTAAGATTATTTGTAGGAATTAACCAAAAAGCGTCATATTTCTAGTTAGCAGGAATTCTATAGTCAAAGTATGGTTCAAAATTGACACATCATTTTGCATGAAATTGGTAAAATCTCTGCAAAAAAATGGGCTATGCTCATAACTGTCACATGATAAATGCAACCACATTCTCGTTGAATTCAAAACTGACATTAGACTTGTATTTATTGTCCAGCTTCCAAAAATTAGGAAAATACTCATATGTGTTAATTGGATAGAGATGTTCAAATATTAAAATTCTTCAAAAAGTTTTTCAAAAATTTTATGTTATACGTGAATTTTGATATCAAATGAATTTTGTTTACCTATGTTTGTTATTACTGTTTACAAATGTGCTCTTTTTCAAAGAAAGTTCCTGCTACAAGCAAAAGTTGGCAACAGCGAAGTGCATGAGCTAATTGGCTGGAAACACACAATTGTATTTATCTTCTTATTATGACGTCACATGAATTTATGAGCTAATGGACAAAAAATGTGACGTCATGGTCACACGTTAAATGTAATCACGTGTTTCCAGTCAAATCGTTCATGCATTTCACCGTCGCCAACTTTCGCTTTTTGCAGACTGTTTCAAAAAGTATTTATTTGTCAACAATAATAACCTACATATGTATAACTAAAGTACACTTGATTTATAAGTACACATATAATAAAAGCTTTTTTTTTTAATTTTGAATTTTTTTTGAAGAATATTAATATTGGTACATCTATTAGGTACTTGTTTGGTACCACTCAATTAATAGTCAGCGTGATTTCAAATTATTAAGTTTCAAAAAATTTCAGCAAACACTTTTATTTCGAATGTCTATTGGAAGCAGTCAGTACAGCAAGTGGTGCTAATTTTACAAAATTGCCCCTTTTTTCAAAAAATACAGTTTTGTTTACAGTTAATAATATATACTATCAATAGAGGTAAATAAAAAAGTAAAAATACAAAATCTGAAATATAAATTATGAGAATCATTTTAAAAATTAGCAATAATTAAGTGAATTTAAATTAAATAAGGTTAACATTTATTATTTATTCGAATAGAATTAATTTGGATTCTCTAAAACTATGCCAAGCGTATTTCACTGATTCTGAAACAACTTTACAGGTGCATTCATCTAGTGGCATAAAAATAATGAATTATTGTTGTCCTCACACATCTTTATCCGATTACCAAATTTGAAATTTTATTAAAATTTTACAAGTAGAACAGCAAGCACAGATTTAATGTAACTTTTGAATTCAATGGAGAACACGTGATTGTATTTATCACGTGACCGTCATGAATTTAGCTCATTGGCTGGAAACACGTGATTGCCGTCATGTAACTATGACGTCACATGTATTAATCCCATTGCGCGAATTCTTGAAGTGCCGTGCAGCAATCTATTTCAACTAGATATTGTTTCATTATTTTCCTCCTAATTTACTGGAATAGTAATCCGATGTTTTCTTGCTTACATTTTTACTTGATTTATTTAATTTTAAATTAAACTGTAACTGCATTTAAGTATGCATTAAGTTTCAATTATCACGAATTTATCAAAGTGTGATGTACTCATATGTATCATTATTTGCATTTTTTTTAATGTGTAGATCTATTGTATATTAAATTGTGAAATCTCATTATGTCGTAATATTTTTTAACAGCATTACATATAAACAAATTAGGAATTTTTCCTCTGTTTTGGTTCACATTTTATTTTAAATTTGTAATCAAAGGGATCAAGATAGTTCATTATTATTGACAAGTTGATTATTAAGAAGTCTCGCAAAATATTTTTAGTCTAATAAACAACGAAAATATTACATATTATACTGTCGAGCAATTTGTTAAACCAAAAGACGCCATAAATACTACGGGCCACAGGTAATAATGGAAGTTCCCGCAAATGGGCGTTCTGCTACAACAATAGTAAGCATTGACAGCATTTGGCGGCATTTTTAAGTGGGAATGCTTTTTCGTTTGGCAAAATTGGACTGTATAATACTTAAGTACCGATTTTAATACGCAATTAGATTTTCTGTCCTCATGATATTATTTTTATGATTTTCATATACTTTTTTTTTTAAATTTTGCTTACATATTTTAAAAGCATATCGTACAATTTGTAAAAATGTAACATAGAAAGCACGAATAAAGTGAAGTAAATTTTTACCAAAATAGTTTCAGGCTGCTCTGGAATTATCCGTGATATTCTTTATGGGTTTTTTTGCTCATAATCTAGTTAAAAAGCAGAAAACTTTTTTCCCCCCCCAAAAAGTTTTAATTTACAAAAGGCTTCCTGCAAAAAACCCGATATTCATACATGTCATTCTAAGTTCAACGTACAGGAAAAAAATTTAAATTCCTAACGTATCATTTTACTATTGTGGTGGTGATATGCAAAAGTATTCAATGTGATATTCAGGATTTTTGGGATAGTCAAACAGGAAAAATCAACCGCGTTCTCACGGAATTATTGTAAGATTGAAAAATGACACTTATATTGCAGCATAAATTTAGAGGGCATTTAAAAATAAATTGAGTAGTAGTCATTGAGCTAGACACAAAAAACGTGACTGAATTGTGAAATAATATTTTTACTTTAGTCAAGATTAGCATTGAATAAATTTAAAAGTTTAAATTTATATAAATATGTGTAAAAAGCTTTCCCATTTCTTACTTTTATACGGAATATTTTAAGACAAAAGTTTATTGACGTGAAACGTTTAACAAATTTATTATATGTTTTAAACTGATGTTGTTACCTTATAGAAATTCGGCTTCTCTGGTTATTTATATAAATTCATATTTTGCTTTTGTTAGTGAGCTAAAATCAGTCTCCAATTTTTAAATTAACTAGTACAAATTAAGAATTTAAATATTGGAATAATTTATAATCTATCACTTGAGACAAAATATGAGAAATAATTTGTGTCTACCTTCGAAAAGTCTTTCATTATCTTGGAGGAAGAGTGAATTCATAAATATGTAGTATATCGTTACGTTGATCGGGGTTCGAGAGTTTTATACCGTCGGTCACAAAAGACAAACTCTTCAGGAACGTGCAATTTGTGTCGAAAAAGAATCCTTGAAATACAGGATTCAGCAGCAATATTTACATAATAAATCTCAGAAGGTCTTCATATCTTCAACAATGCTCAGACACAACTACCAGTGTCTAAACTACAAGTATGTAAAAGATTATTCATAAGCACTCGCTCGTTTAATAACCGAAGTAATCACTGATCGACTCTTCAACGGTCAAGGCAAGACTACTAATCGCTATTCAAAACAATACTAACTCAGTTTCGGCGAGCGTCTCCCTATTTATAGGCATCATGGATCCTTCGAGAAAGATCCACGTGTGTTATAGATCTTTAAATTAGTGAATTTATCCTTTTAATTTCCAGAATAATCAATAGGGTCCCGAACCCGCCAACATGATTGCTAAAAATGTTGCTAACTTGGCTTTATCGCCAAGATTTCGCCAAGTTTCCATTGAATTGCCATTTTAATATAAGGAATGGAGTTGCTTGCAAATATTATAATTTTAACATAAAGTAAATACCTCATAGAGTAATATTACACACACACAGTATCATTCATCCAAATATAAATTATTTACATTATTTTAAGTATTCTTTACACAAAATTTGTAACAATATAATAGGCTTTAAAGTATAAAACCCCTGGGCAACAGCTCTTAAGATAAGGTTTAACCATTATACTAGTGTAGCCATTTGATTTTGACACATATACTTCTATTCATATAATTTAGTTTTAAATTAGATTGAAGGCAATTTTTTATATATAATACTAGGGCTGTTTTTTAATCGGTTTTAAAAAATGACAATATTTTGTTTCAAAAAACCTTTATTTTAGGATTGTACATACTTTTGCCTATTTTTCTACATAGTTGCTGAGTTTATTAATGCACTTGTCATACCTTAGAACTAAGTTTTAAAAACCCTCTTCAAAGAAGTCTGCCGCCTGGTCGGATTGCCAAGAGTTCATGGCTGCTTTCACTTCTTCGCTGTCACTGAAGAGACTGTGTTTGAGGTACCGGAAAAGATGGAAATCGCTGGGAGCAAGGTCGGGGCTGTATGGTGCATGGTCCAAAACCTTCTAGTCAAAAGATTCGATTAAGTCCCGTGTCGTTCGAGAAGTGGGAGGCCTTGCGTTATCATGGAGAATCAAAACACCTTTTGACAGCATAACGCGCCGTTTGTTTTGCAATGCACTTCGGAACTTCCGTAGAGTTTAGCAGTAGGCATCTTTTATCCTTTGTTCCACGTCCACCGAAAACCTGCGCCGGTCCCAGAACACTGTTGCCATAATCTTGCGCTTTGACAGCGTTTGTTTTGGCTGACTGGCGGGAGAGGATGTGTGTCGTCAATTCCATCGACTGTTGCTTTGATTCCGGGATGATATGTGATACCCATTTCATCTGCAGTAATCATTCGACTCAACATGTCATCCCCTTCTTCCTCGTAACGAACTAAAAAGTCCAATGAACTGACAAACCCCTTCTCTTTGTGTGAGGAGTCTGGGTACCCACCGAGAACACTATATCTTAAAAGTTGAGGAGGTCTCCAGTCAAAATTTTGTACACCATCTACCAAGAAACGTCAGCAATTTCCAATGAAAGAGTGGCAGTCGTAAATCTCCCGTTCTCACGAATTTTTGTTTCAACTGCTTAAATCAAATCATCAGCGATTACAGAGAACCGGTCTGAGTGCTTTTCGTCATGGACGTTTATTCGCCCGTCTTTAAACTTCCTGACCCATTTTCGAACTTGGCCATCACTCATTGCCATAAACTTCTGTTATCTGGTGATGAATTTCTGCAGACGACATGTTTTTCGCAGTCAAAAAATGCGGATAACAAACCGTATCTCATACTTGGCGGGCGATTCAATCACCTTAAAAATTTTTAAAAAGCACAGCAAAGCTCACACGACTGCTACAGAGCTGGAAATGGCACGAGTGCGTTCGCAAAGGATGCTGGTCAGTGATACAGAGACTATTTACGGCGTACGCGCGAACTAGAGAACTGTATGCATCAACGGACCTTACTTAAAAAATAGCCCTCGTAGTATATGATTTATAATTATATACTGTAATTATTGTAGCGGGTTCTCGCACGTGTTTTCCTTAATTAACCACTAGGATTTTTTTTTTTTACTTTGTTCGATAAGAGATTCTCAGCTGTGTAAGGAGCCATGATATTTGAAAATCAGGATTACTATTTAAATACAACTGTAGTGAAAAGATAGAATATGCTTACTGAAGAATACCATGAAGCTTCAGATAGAAAGGATCCTAGGGTATCCTGTCGCCCGCGTGCAAAGAGAATCCTAGAGATCCATTAACTCGACCCCGATCACTAATCATGAACCACAGCAGTTCTGACGATGCATTTGTTGAAAAACAATCACAAAGAATTTTATGGAAATTCTTTAATAATATCCACGCCGTTAAAGTTCTTTTTGTCAAACATATTAGAGCTTGAACACATTTTCAGACAGAAAAAATCTCAATTTTCATGAAAATTTACAATGTTGTAATTCAGACATCTGTTTACAATATATATAGCGCCTTTAAAATTTAAAAATACTCAATAAATAATTTTTCATTTTAACACTATATCGACTCTCAAAGGTCTATGTCGACCTGCAAGGGGTCCACGTCAGCGAAAGAATAATTTAGGGGCCATGAGGTGCGAGGTCTACGAGAGAGAATGGCCCTCATTAAACAAGATCGTGATTTTAATATTTTAAAGAAAATTTAATTAAATTTCCTGATTTTACCTATTTAATAGACTTATATACTAAATGTAATGAAGTTAATTTTCAGTTACAAGGCGACAGCATAAATTTTATTAAAACAAGGACCATCATTTCAGCGTTTCTTGCCAGAATTAAGCTAAAAGAGTATAATATTGGATGTTACGAATTTTCCCAGTTTCTCAATTGACTACAGACAATCTGCCAGAGAAATGTTTTAACCTACGTGCAACATTTAAATCTCCTTTATTTAGATTTTGAAACTAGGTATGAGAATTCTTGGACTATGATAGTTACCACAGTAGGCAATGAGTTCATATGGTCATTTTGAAAAAAAAAAAGTCATATTTACTAATTAGAACAGGCAGTAAGGGTGATCTTAAAGTAATATTTAGAAACGTAGTATAGTATATAGCCAGCTGTCAAAAAGAAATTTAAATTGATAAATTTAAAAAAATAATCAATATTAGGTAAGCAGAGGTTTACCCAAAATCAAAACACATGGTAAGGGGTCTATGAGACAAAGTTTGGGAACCTCTGATGCCAAGGAATAGTTTATTTAGTATTACAGGAGAACAAAAAATGAGTAACTTTTTATACCAAAAATAATGAATCAACTCTAATAAAAAATCAGTAACGTGGTAAAATATGCTTTCAATAGGATAGCGAAGCTAGAATATAATATTAATGTTGAAATACTTCTACATCTAAAAAAATCTTTCCAAAAATTCTGGTCTTAGCATTACACGAAGACCACCTTAAACTGAATATTTTTTAAAAAATTTTAATTCCTTTTTGAATTGATCAGTTTCTCGATACATCTGAAAATTAGGAGCATGAATTGTTTAAAAATAAATTTACCGATCAATATTATAAACAGAGTATATTCACATTTCAACAAGATACAAAAGGGAAAATGTTTAACCAAATTTCACAAATTATGTTTCATACACAACATATATACATGTACTAATTACTGTGGATGAATTTTGTCACACAGCTATTAAGATGCAGTCTAAAAAACTAAAAAACAAAACCCACTTATGTCTAAAAAAAAGGCAAATTCAACTCCAACTATTGCAAATTTCATCAAGCTTTAGCTAAATTACATTTTTAGATATCTTATAAACCGTGGCGTACACAGACCTCTTTGGGGGGATACTTTCTAAAAAAACCCCAAAGAAAGCGCAAAGGGGTAATCTCTTTGATAAAAATTTGTTAGTCTAAGCCAGGAATACTCAACCTTTTATTCTGCCGAGCCGCATACATTATGTTAATTTTTTTTCACGCGGGCGCAACATGAGAAAATGGGGGGCGAGGGTAAGAAATGTTTGTATCCGAATGGAAAAACCAAAACGTCAGACATATATTTTTAATTTTATTTTATTGAATAGAGCTACCCTTTTTCACAAAACATTTTTTTTTTGTTTCTATTTACCAGAGGCCAAGCTACAATCAATTTCGTTGTTGCCGGAATGGGTCTTTTTTATCATCGAAAGGGGGTTTTAAAATTTTTCGAAATCTATCATGGGGGTCCGATTACTCAAAATTTACACAAAATTTTATGAAACTTTTTAACCTGATATTTATGTATTTTCAAGAATGTACTAAAAAAATTTTATGTATGAGTATTTTTTTAATTCTTACTATTTCTCACACCCCTATATATTTATTCATTTATTTATTTGGTGGAAAATCGTTAATAAAATACATTTCAAAGCGTTCAATTGAGCTGAAATTTTAAATACATGATTATTTTAGACAAAAAAATTTTTAATTAAAATTTAAATAAAAATTAATTGAAAAACTTTTTATTTAAAAATTAAAAAAACCAGCCAGTTATCTTTTTTTGGCGCCTTAGCGACCCTTTTGGCAATTTTGTGCCTGTGTAAAAAAGGTTTTTTTTTCTCATTTGAAAGCATTCAGTTGAACTGAAATTTTATATACAATTGTTTTGATGGAATACGATACTTTAATGAAAATTTAATAAAAATTAATTCCCACAATGTTGTGATTCTGTGTCCTATTATATATATATTTATATTAATTGTAACTATTTAAAAAAAAAGTAGCAAAAAATAAAATTTTTCCCCTTTTGATCATGGAATTGATTTAAAATTTTTTTTTTTATATATTACTTGTTTTAATTGGGGCTTGTTAGATAAATAATGGTCTCAAAAGAATATGTTTTTTCTTATAATGTTTATAATCAGTCAAAATTTTTAGACATTTTCTTGATAAATGCATCAGATTGTTTTTAAATTTTACTAATATATGTTTAATTTTTTTCTCTGCTTTGAAGTTTCAAAAATTGCAAAAATTTTATTATAATTTTTTTTTGTGAAATTTAGGCAATTTTTTTAAATATTTTGGTTAAATATTATATTTATTGGTACGGTCCTAAACAAGCCTTTATAATGTTTTAATATGTTTTTTGTCAAAAGTCCCCCCGAACTGTCGGAATTAAGGGTGTTGGAAAACTAAAATCTTATTTTTGAAATTTGAGACTAACATTTTTAAATTTATGTTTTAACCTTTCAAAAATACCTTACTTTTAACCCCCTTAGGGTAGTTACAAGCCCTTAAAACCTATTTTTAAAAATCGTTGAAACTGGGGCACGCTCATTTGAAAGGCGAAAAAAGACGTTTTTCTTAAAAATTGAACGTCGATATAAAAAAAAACATTTATCTTTTTTGTAAATTTAGCCTGTTTTTTTTTTTTTTTTTCCAGCCGATTAGAATCTCACTGACACATGAAAAACAAATTTTTCCAAAATGTAATTTGATGTTCAATGTACCTTTTCTGAGAAAATACTGTTCACAGGTGTGTTAATTTTTTATGATATATTTATAACAATGTCTAATATATACTAAAATGAGCTTTTTGTAAAAAACTCAAAAATTTATTTTTTAGAAATTTTTTATGGGAAAAATGGGTCAAATTTCACAAAGTTTGATAAAATATTTCATAAATTATTAAAAAATTCAAAATTAGCTAAAAACTCATTTTGTTATAATGAGAAAGGTGTACTTTAACTGTATGAAAAATTTCAAGTACGTACATATAACAGATTTTGAGAAAAGGTACATCGAAAATAGCCAATTTAACATTGTCAGTATATATAGAGAGAGAGGTTTCCAACTCAAGACCAAGATAACATAAAAAATTTAAAATGTGGAAATTGATCAAAATATTAAAACTCCTATTTTTCTTTTTAATTATTTTTTATATTTTTTTTTTATTTTTTTCACTAAACTTTTTTTTAAATTGAAAGCATTTACCAATCACTCTTTTACAATTTTTGCATCAGTAAACGATTTCATATGAGTACCAAGAATATAACAAATTTCATAGGGTGCTTTTGTTACTGCTGTGACATTACCAATGACAAAACACTTCTTTGCTGTTGTAAAGATTATTCAAGAAAGCCTATTTATCACCTCTTGAAAGAGATCTTCGAGGAAAAGTGTCATTGAATGTGATACCTATTTATTAATATTTCTTAAATACAGCACTTTCGTCACAAATCAAACAATTACTGATCCATGTTTGTTTTTCACTACAAATTAGTCAACCTCCCAATCGTCTTGAATTGATATATTTTCTTCAAATATTTTTCGCTTGCAAGATATGAAAGATAGTTCAAAATTAGTTCCACTCAAAAATGGTCGCTACTCCACTGTTGTCTATTATTACTAATCAGGAAAAAAAAAAATATATCAATTCGCACCCATACGACATCGACAGTAAAGAGGAAAATTGATATATTTGATTTTTTAACAAAGAATTTCCCACCAAATTTTCATAAATAAATGAATTTCCTAGAGAAATGGGTCATGACCGGGCCACTTAAAAAGGCCTAGTGGGGCACAAGTTGAGTATAGCTGGTCTAGGTGGTTTGAGCTCCAACCCTTTCCCCTTGTGTACACAGAACTGCTTTTAAATACAACTAAATAGGTCTTAAGAATAATTTTATTCTTTTATTTCAGTATTTTATTTTCAGAATTATAAAACAGAAGGAAAAAAATAAAAAATTGTGTATAGAAGTTGTAGAATCTAAGACTACACAATAGCAGTTAAAAGTTATAAATTAGTTTAGATCCAAATTACTTATAAAAAATCTTGATCAAATATCCAAATATGTCTTCTAATAGAAAAATATTCCAATATTCGTATAAGTTGGTGTGCCTTACTAAGAAAGTGTATACAAACCGTATTTTAAAAAAATATAGAAAAATAAATTCAATTAGTATTTCAATACAGATGGAACTCGCACCAGGAAAAAATGACCGATACCACTAGAAATTAGTGAAATAAATGCTTTTTGCAAGATTAGCAAAATCAGTGTACAATATTATAATTATAGAATATTTTTTTTATCAGAAAAAAAGGCTCCAATTTCAGATCCTTAACATTACAGATAAAGAAAACCTTACTGAAATCAAGGTACACGAATAAAAAATAGGAACTAAAATAGTTCTTTTAGAGCATGAATTAACCAAAAATATTGTGTGTATACTGAAAGAAAATATTAAATTAAAACTGATTTTGATATAAAAAAAATTAAACGATAGCATCTAAAAAACTGGAATTTGATTTAAGTAATATTGAAGGTTTTAACATTTTCTCAATGAAGTTGTTTTTATGCTCGTTCGTCAAAGTACAATATAGGAGTACAACAGTGTTTCTCAAACTTTCAATACTGGCGACCCAATTTTCAATCATAATTTTTGTCGCGCCCCCCTCATCCCCTGTACAACAATAATGTATTTACTGCAATAAAAATGCACTTTGACGCTAAAGTTACAATGCGATATCTATTATAAACTGTATAAGTATTAAATTTTGTATATGTTACTTTTAAGTAATATATATTTTAAGAAAATTACTTATATATAAAATACATATTACTTACTTATTATTATTTTTTTCTTTTTTAATTTTTAAACTGGAACAGATCGCAAAATTTTATATTTAATTAAAGATTTATTTCCTTCAGCATCCATTTCTAAAAGTACAAATGTCATGGGAAAAATAGTCTATTCTATGTTGCTCTCTATCATATGCATCACATCTGGATTCGGGTACGTTTGCGTGGGTCTGGGCAACCTTTTGGACCTCTGCGAAAACATGTAAAAATCTTTTCCTCGTACAATTTCAGTCAGTTTGGGTCACTCGGTATTTCTATAGCTACCGAATCTAGATTGAATGGACATTTTTAATTTGTGCGTTAATTGTATTCACGGTAATTAAGTATTTACGGCAGTAGAATAGAACAAAATCATACATACATTTTTTAAGTCGTAAGGAACATTGACGATAATAAAGGATCAACAAGTACACAGACGAGATGGTTTCGAAAATTAAATAAAGGAAATATTCTCAAGAATCTTAAAATTTGGATTTACCACTACTGAAGTAAATGATGGGAAAAATAAGCCCCAGCTCGTTATGTGTTAAAACTTCCAAATCTGAAGAACAACATGTGAAAGTTGCTTTAAAACCATGTAAAATCATTCAGCCATGTTGCCAAAATTTTTAAAAAGTATTTTCGATGAAGACAACTTGGTAGCAAGTTACCGAGTGGATTAGGGATCTATTTCAAAATACCCAGAAGGGCTCTCAACTTCCGAAGAAAAAAATCCTCATAGATTTTACATCCAGTGAAAAATTAAAAGGAAATTTTTTGTAATAAATCGCTCCTTTAAATTTTCAGAAAGGGGTGGATGTTTGAATTTTCTGCACTGAAAAAAAAACACACTCCGTATACTATTACCTTTTTCAACATCCTACCTTTTTTAAAAACCGGATTTTCTGCGGTGATCTTTGAAACAAAATATAGATTCTCAGCTAAATATAGAAAAAAACTCAGGAGTGTAAATTTCCCTGATATAAACCTTTCCCTTTTTAAAAATTTTCTGCTCTACCAAGACAAGCCCATGGAAGTCACTAACAATTATTAAACTTGTTCTTAATTCAGTATTAAGAAATTATTTATAAAATACCTTTTTCTTCAGTACTGATACATTAAACGTATACCGGCTCTTCGCACGAGTTCATTTTTTTAAAAAATAAAACATTCTTGATATAATAGCTGAACTGTAAAGAGAGTAAAACTGCGTGCACGACATTGTATACAAAAATGTAAAATGATTTTTTAGATAAATGCTATAATGAATAACGTTTAAAAGAACTGTAATTTTAAATCTCACAGAATTAGCATTTAGAATTAATGTTAAATAATGAAAAAGAATATAAAATTCGATGAAGAATAATTGTGTTACTTTTAATATTGAAAAGCGAAGACTTCAAAATGTTTTTTAAACCCGGAGCAGGGCGCGCACTCGATACTAACGCTAATGGTAGTGGGGACTTAATCACCCCAATCATTTGTTGATAATTATTTTTACAGTACACGATAAAAATTGGAATTCCAGTGAATAATTTAATTAAGAGAAAGTATACTTACCGGCTTCCAAGGACTTTTCAATTTTTCTTTTATTGAGAAAAAATCCAATAAAACTGAAATAAATGATTCAAAAGTGGAAGACCTTAATAAAGGACGCAAACCAGAGGCAATTTTCACTAATATTACAGTATTGTTATTTGCTGGCAAAGCTGTCATATTTTTTTTCAAGTTATTGTAGTTTTTTAAAGAGCTTTCATGATCGAGTGAGTGAATATTAACGTCGCACTGTTCAGCTACACGAGGGGTTTTGGAGAGGACCTCGTAATTTTGAACCATGGTCAAATGACGAGGACGGCCGAGATGGGCCCCTTTAACTACCACACCACTCCAACAAGAGAACGTTTGAGCTCTCGACAGATTTAACCGCATCTCTCCCCCACACGGCGGATCTTTGTGGTACTGGGCTCGAAAACCGTGACACCTTTGGTGATCAACAAATAGCAAGTTGAACTTTTCTTTCTTTTGTCTTTTTGACAAGGAACTGAACCTTGTGGTACACTTATGTTTCATATTTTAGTGATGTAGTTCTTTAGGAAGCATTTGAAAATTTTCCTTTCATGTTCACCGCGTTTCTCAATCGTGAATAATATGCATTCCCTTTTAGCAGGTTATTCCTTTTTGATCAGTTCAACTTCCTTCAATAGAGATCACGATGCCCCCCGCCAACGCTCCCGGGTTAAAAGTTTATTCAGAATAAAATACGGGATGTTCGAAAGAGAATTATGACGTTTTTCACTCTCCTTTATATGTTTGTGGATACAGATAAAATAAATCTTGGCCCAAAAAATCCTTCAAATCAATCAATCCTTTTCCAAATATCATAAAACTCTTTATTTATTTACAATTTTCCCCCAAACGGAAAAACATAAAAGATGGGGCGGAACTAATGTAGAACAAATCATACCAGTAAGTTGGAAGGTTAATCAAATGATCAGCAAATTTATTATGCTGTCTGGCTGAAAAGTGAATCATATCTTCCTTTTCTTTCCACAACCAATGTACAGTATTTCAATAATTACAGTGATGAATTTTTTATCTTCTTAGAATTTTCTCAGGTCTGGGTTTCGTTTTTCTTTTTAACGAGTAATATGTTGCTTAAAAAAGCGTAGTAAAAATTTTCATCGAGGAATTACAGCAAATTAAACAAAATGTTTTTTATTTGGTTTTGGATCAAAAAATAGGCATTTGATGACGGAAAACAACAGATGATAAAAACATAAATTATATCAGTGTTGTTATGTATTTTTTTTTTATTATGGAGAAAGTATTTTGTTTTACTTCTTTCTGGTTATTTTTTTTAAAAAAATCTTTAAATTTTCGATATGCTCGCGCCCCCTTAGGTTATCGCGCCCAGGGGGGCCCACCCTGGCACTGGAGTACAATAATCATTTTAATGAATTTTGAGTAAAAACAAAGTAAGGGAAACCTTATTAATCGAGCAATCTATAATGATTTTTTACAAACAAAAACGTAATATCTAATACGAAACTCATTTCATCAGCCTCAGAATAGAGTAAAATTAAACCTCGTAACTGCTCCTAGGTAAAGGTATACGATAAAGAAAAACCTTGTGTGAGCACACACACAATCTCACTCTTCTTAGATTCTATTTAATCTCAGAAAGCAAAACATCCAGTTAATTTTTGCGCGCGGTGTAAAATTGTATTCTATCGGTTCTCAGTAGTGATTTCATACAAAAAAAATAGCCAATTTTACATAGTTTATTTGCTATGAGAACAGCGTGTTATATGACCTAGATTTGCTTATATACTCTAGCAAGACTCTTTTTTCCCCTAAGCAATTATGGTCGTCTTTTGTTTCGCGCACAGTCTTAATAAAGCGAAACGACAAAAATCGCATAAAAACAAGAAAATATGACGTTATTAAGTAAAGTTACTCTGCCATGATCGTAAGCAAAAACAGAGATGGTGATATTATATATAAGATTGATGTGATATACATAATATTTCGTTTCATAAATTAGTTTTGTTAAAAATGAAAGAAAAAAAAAGGCTATTGCTATTTATATACAAGTTAATTCTTGTTTTAAGATACGTTAATAATATATTGTTTTTTTATTAAAATAACACGTGGAAAGCTTTGAACCGATATGAAATTTTCAGCAGGATGTTAAGCTTGGAAAACTATGGTTGAATTAACGTTTCACAAGAGTAAGAATGTAAACTCGTGCATACGCGCGTTAAAAGCAAAAAAAAAGTTTAAATTAATATGGGCAAAACAATGACTCATAGAAAGGTAGATTTGTTTTGAAAAGAGTATCATTAAGGTTAATCAGACTAGGCGATTGCTAAATGGTTATTTTTAATTCTGTATAGTTAAAAGTTGTTTTTAAAGTTAAAATTCTAAAAAAGGCCTGTTACAATATAGGCAACGTCGTATTAACGAACAAATATTTAAGTATTAAGTACGTCTGCATAAAGCAAATCACATTACGTAGTATTTATATTACTGCTAATGGTACTAATCATTGCCGGTTTATCCATCGGGCACTTAGGGCGAGGGCCCGGCAGAACCCATAAGGGTCCATATAAGCTGGACTTAACCAGATTTTCTGGTTATAAATTTCGATCCTCCAGTGCCAAAGGGGCTGCGGTAGCCCAGTGGTTAAGGTATCGGACCATGGCAGGCATGTCATGAGTTCGAGCCCAGCACCACTAAAGACCCGCCGTGTAGGGCAGCGATGCACGTTAAATCTGTCGAAAGCTGAAACGTCCTCCCGTTGGTGTAGTGTGGTAGTTAGGAGAGGGGGTGCCAGCTCAGGTGTCGTCCACGTCACTTGACCATGGTTCAAAATTACGCCGTCCGTCGCCAAAAGCCCTCGTGTAGCTAAACAGTGCGACGTTAATATTCACTCACTCACCCTCCAGTGCCAAAAGGGCCTGTAAATCTCCCCCCCCAGGGCCCGAAATGAGCTAAAATCGGCACTGGTACTACTACTACGCAGTCAGGTCTAGACTGAATTGTGAAACATGGTGAACAAGCGTGAGTTTTAAATCTAAATTTCAAACTACAATTGAGAAGTTAAGAGGTTAATTCGAACTTGACACACAATATTTGTAAACGAGTATTTTCCAGAGAATCGAGTATTAAATTAGAGGTTCTTGAATCGCCAGATCGGCGCTATAAGCTTGGTAGGACATGCATAGGATTATCAAATTATTTTGAAGTAATTCAAGTGAAAATAATTCCAGAAATTGCTGTAAGAAGATTCTCAGACGTTAATGCCTAGAAACACTGTGGGCTGTGTGAAGTGATTTGTTCAACAATGTTTCATTAGGTGGGTTTGGGAAATACCCAATGGTTGGACTATCGTTCGAGCACTCGTACTTATATTGTTTTCTACAAGATAGCACTGCAGAATAAACTTCTTCTTCTTCTTAAAAAGACAGAAACTTTAATAAACAAAAGATTTATAAACTGTACTTACAAGAAATATCAAACCATAAAGCGAAACTCGCACCTTCCTTATTGTACGGCGTTCTCTTCGATTGATCTTGATTTTTTGACAGCCATTCTCACGTAACTTTTTTTCTGCATACGTGTACAGATCGTATGGTGGAGAATACGCCTGTTCGAGAAACGTTCCTGGTACATGCGCAGAGAGGAAAACGCTCGACAATCAGCAGCTTCAAACGCTGGTACTCGCCGACGATACAGTATAGTGGTTAGTGACGCTGACTGCGGTAGCCGTAGGGTTTGGGTTCGAATACTGGGTAAGGTATGGTTGTGTTGTAATCCTTCTCTTCTCTTTGTAGTGTGTGCTCTTCACGCCTACTTTTATGTAAGCCCCTGTATGATACTTTGTGGTGCACGGGGTTATAAATGTTCTCAAAATGCAGGAAATGTTCAAATGCAAATCTCAAAGGTTTCTAATTCATTGGCCAGTGTGTGTATATCACAGTCTTTAGATATTTGGATTTTTCAATCACACAAAACCCTTATAAATACATAATTTAATGATTTTTTTCTAATTTCTGAAAGGAACTGCAAGAACAAAAGCCGCAGTAGGATATTGTAAAACTTGAAGGGAGAGTATACTTGTTTATCATACTTAATTATCGACCGACTAGTTACGTTTTTAATCAAAATATGGAGAAATATTACGAATCATGTTCAAGAATGTGTGTGTGTGTGCAGATCCTTATAAATTTTCTAACAAATATCTCTGGAAATAGTAATTAAATGAGTGAGATTTGGAACAAAAGCTACATAGATAATCCTCTACTTAATTTTGCGGTCAAAATCGGAGTGCATTACATAATTATTTTTACAAGTTAATTAATCCATTAACATTATTTAGTTTCCCTTCAGACAATAACACTTATGCCTCATTTTTTTACAACTGTGACAGAGATAGAGGAAACAAAAGAGGGGCAGTACTTCAAAATTGTTCATAAACATCGCAGCCCCCCTCCACATTAACTAATATCGATTGTCTACCAGATGTCTCATAAGTCCCCGTAAAAACTTAAAAGAATTGATGTATTAGAATACGGTTTGCGAAAAAGTCATTTTCGTGAAGGAGGATTTTTGGGGGTTGAGAAAAAAAAAAAAAAAATTAGTTACATTGTTCTACTCTAGAGGTCGCTGTACGCAAGCAAATCTCGGAAAATATGCAAATCAGAGTCCAATAAAATGCAGGGAGAAATTGAGCTTCTATTCATGTGCTTCTCTATACAGCCGTTATGCGCCCAATTATAGCTTACGCTTGTCCAGTTTGGGGATATGCTGCCAATGCAAACATTAATAAACTTGATACTCTGCAAAATTCTCTTATTCGTATGATCGTCAAAGCTACAAGATATATGCGCAATTACGACATACGCAATGCTCTTAAAATTACTAGCTTTAGAACTCATATTCAGAATATTGCAATCAACTTTTTTAACGCTCTACCTGATACCAATAATTCTAATATGTAAAATTTAATTCCTTACACCCTCATTGATAATACTAAAAGGCCAAAAGAATACTTCTTGACTCTTACAACCCACCTTAATATCTTTTCTAATGCAATAATTTTTATTGCATCTCAGCCTGCTATTATTTAACTTTCATAATTTTAGTCAATATTTTTCTCTCCTTCTTCCCACTGGACAAGCGCCTCCCCATGAACTGTATCTCAGCCCCAGGGCAGCCAATCGGAGTCACTTATCACTGTACCTAGCACCCAATCAGAGAGCAGTCTCTAAGCTCTCACCCAAGTCAAAATTATCACTCAACTTTCAACCCAGATGAAGTACTGAAGCCACGCCTCCCGGATTCCATCGCCGTCATGCCACTAAGCAGAAAGGAAAACCCCACATTCGTCAAGCTCCCCATCATAGACTTATCATGATATGGGGGATTGAGGACTGTCTTACAGTCCAGATGCCCAAAACACAACGCCCATTCAAGCTTCTATTCATTTCCCTGTTATTGAC
Organism: Trichonephila inaurata madagascariensis; assembly: GCA_019973955.1. NCBI lineage: Eukaryota > Metazoa > Arthropoda > Arachnida > Araneae > Nephilidae > Trichonephila > Trichonephila inaurata. Next base: position 17,793 of record BMAV01001059.1, read on the forward strand.
AATTGCGTGGGTGCATAGTGATGCTGACGTTGGTAGATGAAGCCCTGTGGGTGAAGTTTTATTATCGCAGCCATGAATCAGTGGCTTAAGCTTTGCAAAGGCTTAGGTCACCTAAGCAGTGGCGTAACGTGAAGGGTGCACAGGGGGCCATAGCCCCGGGCAGCGGCGAGCACCGCGATATTTATTTTCAAAAAAATATCTTCAAACGAAACTGACGGGGAAACGAGTGAAAGCTTTAATACACGCACAGATGCAGGAAGTTTATTAGTCGTTATGCAATCGCATTCGTTTTTATGTTACTTCGGCTTTTGGTACTGTGTGAAGTGAATGGTGCTCAAAATTATTTGCACAAACAGAGGGATTAAATATCCATCATTGCGCTAAAAAAAATACGTGCTTTACAGACCGTATTAGAAGCAAAATGAGAAGAATTCATGGATGACGCTTTAACATATGCTAAAAGTTTATGTGACGAGCTTTAAATTTCTTTTAAACCCTCAAGACGAATCAGGAGGAAGGATATATTTGGCGAAGGAAGTAAAGATGATTAGTTATCGTATGAAAATGACTTGAGGCGAACAATGTTTTCTTCAATAGACAGAGTAACTGCTGAAATTCGAGAAAGAATCCAACAGTTGCAGAATCTAGCGCAAAAATATGCTTTTTTTTACGGCCTGAAGTGATATTGAGCATGAACGAACTTAGATCAAGCTCCTCAAGACATTAAGGCTGTTTTCGTCACATGTACGAGAGAGTAAACTTGACGCGGAACACATTTTCAAACAGAAAATATGCCTCAATTTTTATAAAAAATTGTGACATTGTAACTCGTGAATTTGTTTATAATATAGTGTTTTTAAAATTTCAAAATATTTCATAAATAATTAGTTTTTTTATTTAATATGTGAAGGGAAAAGCTCATTTAGAATTACGGTATAGGGGGAAAAAATGCAAAACATTTTATAAAAGAAAAAATGTGTCAACTCGGATAAAAATGAGTAGTATGATAAAATAAGTGATTCTCTACAGGATAGTATAGCCAGAATATAATATTAATATTTGTGTGTGTGTGAGTACTTTTATATCTGAAAAAATATTCAGAATTCGGCCCCTATTCTTTAACATTAGCCGAAGATAGCCTTAATAAAGAAGAATTCCAACTTGAGCGCGTACGTCTACAAGATTTCGTAGCTGCAACAGACCCAGGCTATAAAAAAGAACTCATTAGGTCCGGCTCTCTGGGTTATTTAAAAAATATACTATTGATTCCAAACTTGAAGATAACTTACCAAACATTGTGATATTGTTGAATTTTTTTTTAACATCTGCCATCAGTAATGTCATTTGCGAGAGAAGCTTCTCTAAGCTAAAATTAATCAAAAATTATTTCAGATCGACTATGTCCACGTTGAGATTAACAAATTTAGCTATTTTGGCAATTGAACACGACATATATTGATGACAATTGTATAAAAGGTTTTGCTATGAAAAAAACACGAAAAGTGCATTTTTAATCAATACAAAAATTTAAAGCTACTTTTTTTTTGACTAATAAATAAAATAGAGAGGCGACAAATTTTCGGGCGGCGAAAGCCCACGCTACGCCACTGCAGATAAGAAAATGAAAAAACAGTTAGGTCCTACGCAGGGACTAATTTCCTTTATACGATTTTTCGAAGGAATGGGAAGTTTGCAGGATCATCTTCGCAGTGGTGCGCCGCGATTGTTAGAGGTTCGCATCTCTAGTGTGGTTTCGCAAATAGACACTTTAAGGGAACGAACGGTCAACAAAAAGGTAATTTTTTCGGTGACACAAAAAGATAATTTATATAATACATGTATTTCTCGTAACCGGGAATGATCAACAATACGGTTTCTACAATCATCATCAGATACCTTTACAAAGAACATTCGAACTGGAAATAAGATAATGTTCAAATTGCTAAAAAGATTTGTTCTAAACCTGGTACCTAACGGAATCGGCCGTATGTTATATGTTCTGAGAATTTATTGATACAATGACACATTTAAAACAAAGCATACTTGAAATTAAAATACCTTTAATTCAGCTAAGAAAATTCTAGAATAATATCAAGGAATTGCTTTTTTGAAAATTCCTTGTTAATTCTTTGTCGCATTTTAAAGCTACACGTAGGCTGATGGCGATAACCTCGTGTAATTTTGAACTATAATCACGTGACGAGGGCAACATCTAAACTAACTGGTATCCCTTATCCAGAATTCCAACCACATACCCAAAACGAAAATTTTGAGCCTTGACAGGAAAATGCTCTTTAGCCCTTCTATACAGCGGGCTTTTCGAGACATCAGGACTCGAACCCATGATTCAACAGAAATACCATCCACTAAATCTCGACCAAGATCACACAAAGCTACTAATTAACTGTTGGAAAATAATTATATAATGAGAAAATAAGTTATAATTTGAATAAATATATATAAATTCTGTAATCCTTATTATATATACATATATGAGTAAGTTTTCCTTTCCTTTTAAGAAACTCATTAGTTGTACGACAAAATAAAAATTACAAACTTATTATTCTTTGAGGCCTAACTTACAGTATTCAATTCCTTTCAGGCTAAAAATTCAAATTAAAATATTTCATAACTTTTCCTCAAAATTCTACTGAAGGAGGGGGGACACAACTAACATTAAGATACTTTTGTACTATTTTCTCTTCCTCCTTCCTGTATATAATTTTCTTATTTTTCAGTAAATCTTAAATTTATATAGCCATAAGTTCTTAACACTTTTTGTAAATATTTAATAAAAAATTTATTGTGAGATATTCACAAAATAGTCTAACATCTATTTCAAGTTAATATATTCCATAATGTTAGGCATATTTGCATGAATTTCAGTTGTTACCAACATCTAAAAGTGAATTCTGTTAACTTTGGGAGAAGGAATTCACTTCTCTCGTCTTCAAAGTGTGTTTCTAACATTTTAATTAAATAAATATGTATCCAAAAACGAAAATTATTAATTACATGATGTAATTCAAAAAAGTTGCCTCCTTTTAATAATTTATTTTTCATAAACTTGAAGGATGCAGAGGCAAAAAACAAAAGTGTTACCAATTTAAAAACTTGTTTTGAATCTTTTCCTTAAAACAATTGTGTGAGGACATTTAAAAAACTTTTTGTTCATAAAGTAAGCACATGAAAATAAAAATTAAATTATACATAATAAATGTTTCTTTTTAAGTTCACTTGGATTCTTATAAAACTCTTAAGAAAAAAAAAAAAAACTTTCAGTAACTATATTTTGGCTATTTTAATTGTTAGCCTAATTATGATAACACTAATACATTTCAGGGATTTTTAAAGTAATATGGTAGCATGGCATGAACAGAATAAGCAGAAGTTTTTTTTTAAATGTGTATTGTTATACTATATAAGATATACATATGTTTATGATATAAATAATCTATTTTTATCTAAAATAAGAATTACAGCCCAGAAATTTTAAAAATAATTTTCATAATTGAATATCCAATTGGCAAGAGATAACTGAATATCTTAAAACATGAAAAAGTATTACTTTTAAAAATAAATTATGTATGAAAAAAGTTACATTCAGTCTGAAAATACACAAAAATTTAACTGAATATTAAGACAGGGAATAACTTATTGTATTTAGAATAATTTAAACTGTATTATCTTGTTCATAAAAACCTTTTTTAAGTTAAAAAAAGTTAAACTTCATATCCTTAATTAAAAAAAAAAATTCTTTCAAACAAAATGAAAATTTTAATTCATGTTACTTTAAATTCGACTATAGATGGCGCCATGTATAAATGGTTTTGTTTAAGGCTGTCTTTGCCAAATGTATGAGGGCCTAAACTAAATGGGGAGCACATTTTCAGACAAAGAAATTACTCAATTTTCATGAAAATTGACAACATTGTAATTCATATACTTGTTTACAATATAGCGTTAAAATTTCAAAAGATTCCATAAATAATAATTTTTCTTTCCTTCAACATGCAAAAGGATACCTCATTTAGCATTACGGTATACAATAAAAAATGCGAAACACATATTAGACCATAAAATACGTCTAATCGATTAAAAATGAGTGATACGATAAAATAAGAGGCTCTCTATAGGATAGTGAAGTCAGAATGCATTATTAGTCTTCAAGTACTTTTATATCTGAAAAAATAGTTGGAGTTCAGGTCCTATTCTTTAACATTAAGCAAAGGCAGCCTTAAAAGAAGATAATAGGCTATGTTGCTCTTCTTCCCTTACAAACAATAAATCACTTTTTTTCACCATTGAAAAATTAAACTCAAACATCCATACCAAATAGGGGGAAATTTTTTTTCACTAATTACGAAAGTCTAAATTTAGATTTCAATTTAAAATCCAATAAAAAATAAATGTATGTTGGAGATTCATCATAAAGATGACATTTTGACACAGATTTTTATACCAATTTTTAATGTAGAATATTTGTTAAGTAATTAAAAAAAAATAGAGGTTCACTCATTGAAAAATAAAACTTTGTATTCTTATTCCTTAATTATACTTTTTAAAATTCCATTAAGTATAAATGTAAAAAGACTTTTTTTTATAAAGTACTTTATAGAATATACCTACATTTAGAACATTTTTTTCATGCAGAAATAGGATCTTAAAAATATGCATGATCATAACACAAAGAAACATTTTTCATATTGTGTTATTAAAAGTTGAAGGCATGTAATAAATACAAAATGGACTGTTTTAACATGTTAAGTTACCAATTCCATCCATAAATAAAATCCAGAAAAGATATATGCAAAAATATAAATTTGACTGATTAAGTAACCTAATAAAACATAACCTCTAGTTAATAAAATCAGATAATTGATATTAAAGCATTGTATAATCTGATAAAATGCTTCGATTTTTAGCCTTATTTATAATTTTAAGAAAATATTTTTACATAATTCAACAGTAAATAAAAATAAAATTTCATATATAAATTTAATAATAAGCAATTTATAAATATTTGATTATATTACTGCAATTACTAATTTTTTTTGCTATACAGTGAATATTTTGAAAGACATGATTCATTTAAAATGTTTTAATTTCTTAATTTTTTTGTATAAGAAAATTTTATTAAGATATTTTCTTAATTATAAACAAATTAACTGATCTAATTTCTTTGAAATTAAGAAAACCGATTCTGAGTGGAATAAGTGGATAAATAAACTTGAAAAATAACACATTGGATTCAACTACGAAATTTAGCAAAATATATATATATTATTCAGTATTTCTGTAGTAAATCATTTAATATAGGGCACTTTTTAATTTTCAAATCTACAATGTTTACACATTTTGTTTATAATATTGAGATCAAAATGTAGAAATACGAAATTTTTGCAACTGAATACATAAAATAACATTTTCATTACAAAATAAAAATTTAGTAGTACATGGGAATTTAGAAAGTCAGGTGTATTTAGTAGGAACTTACAAGTAACTGGCATCACTGAGAAAAATTACTCAAAAGCAAAAGTAAATTTTTAATAAAATTATGTTTTTATCATCTCTGCAGTATCAAAATTATTCTGAAACAATAACATTTTGTAACCTTACTAGAATGACAAATAATTACATTAGTTCCATTATAAAGGAAAATTTGCTGTAGCTATATTTAATGATCAGTAAATGTATTAATAATGTGATATTGCTTAACACGTATATTTTTAATATCCAAATTTAAAACAGTCATTCAACAAAAACCATGATGGAAATATTGCTCCAATCTTATATTAAAGTGAGATATTCAAGACATATTTTAGCCATTCAATTTCATTTGACATAGGATGAGCCAGGAACTTATTAAAAAGGGGGGGAAAATAATGGAATCAGTCTATTGGTTGATGTTTTTGCACCAACTCCAGGTGGCATTCTAAAATGAATTTCCTTCAAAGTACAAGTTTTTAAAAATACATATTAAATGGTGTACATGTAACATCTTAAGAATGGAAGAAGAATTTTACTTTTGAAAAGTACATTATGGTTTCATTAAAAAAATAATTTAAAAATGGATAATCTATAACTGATTTTTACATGTCATTCACATACATACATAGAACTTTAATTTTTGTGTAAATTTTAACTAGATCTTTAAACTTTAAAAAAAAAAGAATCAATAAATGAGACTTTTACTCTCCTGATTGCTACATATACAGTAAAATATGTTTAACATTGAAACGCTTAAGGGGAAATATCGGTTAACACGAAATAATATGCAATGATCCCGACAAACTAATGTGTATTTTCGTGCAATTTTTTTCTTTAACACAATATGAAAATTGCTTAATACAAAAAAACTTTCCATCCGAGAATAAACAAAATATGGAAAACACCAGATACTTAATGAAATGTTTGAGAAAGTTTCTTTAGTACTGGACTGTCCTACTGTATCATCAGAAGAATTTGTTGCAGTAGATAATGTTAAAGTGTGTACATCCCCAATTATGGCCGGCTAAGACATTTTGGAGTTTGTTCAAAGCTCAGAAAATATCATTGATGTAGAGCAGATTAGTACAACGAAAATGAAATGTATAATGCAGCTCCTGTTCCTTTATCATCCAAAATGAAAAGTATGTGCAGTTATTTAGATGCACATTCCAATGGTGAAATGAATAAAGAAATAGACAACATCGAATAATTTGATGCTAAGAAAAACAATGCAAAAAAATCAGATTATTTTTCAAATACTCAATAAATCTTTTGTTTTCCAATAAATTTGAAAATTTGTGTTAAATTTCCTCCAGTTTTTGTGAATTTTTTTTGTTTTATTGATTTTTATTAAATCATGCATATATATATACACACATCTATGCAAATAAAATGTACTAATAAATTTAATTTTGTTGAATGCATGTGTGTTTTTTTTTGCAAAATCTTTTAACACATACACAATGATAATTATAAAAAAATTCAGTCCCTAATTTTGTATTAAACAATTTTCACAGTAAGAAAATTGTATAAGAATTAACCCTCTTGCTACACATTTCATGATTTCCACAGGCAACATTGATGTAGCAAAATTTGCGCAACCTGCAATGCATTTTTTCCGACTATTTAGCTGTTAAATCTGTGCTGTTCCTGTTTATGTTTTCATTTATGTTTTTATGATATTTTTATGATATAATTCTATATTTTAAAATAAAAACTTTGTAAAAGTTTTTTTGCATATTTTAACTTTAAAATGTAGATTTAATATGTGTAGATTTGAAATACATAATTAAAAATATACATAATTTTTAAATCCACTTTGATAAAATAACTATATAGTGAGAGGATTACAAACTTTAAAAATAATATTGTAAACAATAAATTGAATCATTCCAGCACACATATAACTGACATTTAAGACAGGGATTAAATTGTACATACAAAGTACCTTCTTAATATTAAAATAAGTAAGGCTGTTAAAATACATTATAAAAGTAAGAAAACAAGGTACAGATACTTTTTATAACTACTGATAAATTTTTTATTTGGATGAACTTTTCTTGTTTCTGGCTCTTTCAAAATTTCTGGATGAGATACAAAGTTGTGACATAGTAGGAAGTGTATTTCTGATGTTACGAAATTCTTCAAATCTTTTGTTAAGAGTTTGAACACTAGAACAGAAGATTCTAGGAAACAATCGTACTTCCTGAGGAGTATAACCTTTTTCATATAAAAAATTTATGACCTGTAAAAAAAAATCAACAGTTGAATTTAATTGGGATCAGAGTTCAAGAATGACTTTGAAAATAAGCCTGAATGTATTAATGCATGAAAAATCAACACTTTAGAAATAATATGCATATACTTAATGTGAAATGCTAAATAATTAATGAAATTTAAAGAATCAAAAATACTACATCAGCTTATTTCGCAGCCTGTGATGAAAGTCTTTGACAGTCAAGTTTCAAAAAATGAAATCTGCACATGTACCAAATTGCTCCTTATTTGTTATTTTTGCTATAATGGACAATGAAATTTTTTGATTGTTTATAGATTTTGCACTCTGAAGCCACATGTGTTATTGACAACGGATCTCATAATACAGAATGACTGGTCAAATGACTGAGATGACACACCTAAGCTAACATCCCACTCTTCTAATGTGTTAGCGATACAAAAGGTCAACAAAGTAGTTGAAAAAGTACCATCTATTCCACAAACAGATACTTTGAAAAAATTGAATGTATTTCTTTTTAATATTTTTATCCAAAAAAATATCAAATTACAATTTTGTAAAAAATGTTCTTTTTTTTCAATAATATAACTTCTACTTTCAACCATAATATATATTTACAACATTTTCTCCAATGAAACTGTTCTTAGAATTCAAAATCTGCCCAATAATCAACTGTAAATTTTTTTAAAGCTATACAACACATGATTTTAAGAAGCATTTTGAGGAACATATTTTTACTACAGAAAACTTAAATAAAATAATGTAAGAAATTTGCTATTATGATCATGCAATTATTTATATGCATTAAAAAAATTAGAAGTTGCTTGTCTCAGAAGAGGGTAGCTTCATACATAAATATAGCACAAAATCATCTCCCCTCTACAATATTGAAAAGCAACCCACTTGCTTGTCTACAAGTTGCAGATTAAATGCTTCGGATAGCATGATTGCTCAAATTTGTATAAATAACTCTTAACCATTTTTAAAAGATAAATCCTAGATAGAAACTGATAACATAAAAAAAGCAATATTTAATCAATTTACAATAAGAATGCAGTAGAAAAATGTGTTACAAAGAGATAACATATAAAAATTTATGAAAACTTCCAAAATTAGTTATTTTTACAATGCAGTAATTATAAATATTTATTATATCACTTAACTTGGCAATAACTACACAAATTGTATGTATCAGTAAAATGGACAGAATGCATGTTAATTTAAAATAACATAATTCTAAAAAACAATGTCATAATATACGATACGAAAATATGGTATAAATTACTAAATTACATACAGTATCCGACTACAAAAAATAAATATAAAAATAATATATGGCATACAGTGGAAAAAGAGCATGCATATTGAAAGTTCTTTCTTTTAGGAAAGTTAAAGAGAATGGAAAGTTCCAGAACCTTTCACTTGAAATTGCATGTGTTAGTCATTGATACAATTTACTTTCTTTTTATTACATATTGTTATTATTGTATTAGATATATTCCTTCTATTATAAACAGCTTTCCAGATTATTTTCAAATGTTCCCCTGCATTCAAAATACCCAAGAAGATATCTCTCCAGAACTGATCCAAAGTATTACAGCTGAGAAACACTACCTCAAGATGGAGGTGGTTTCACAATGAAACCACCAAGGAAAAGGTTGTTTATTTAATTGTTTTGAGTACAATTTAACAGAATAGTAGAGCATTTTGAAGTTATTTTTACCTGAACAGTAAGTTTTGGTGGATATTTCCAGTATTTTTTGCATTTTTCACATTTACACAAGCTTCTTAAAAACTTCAGTTGCAAAAACTTTTTCAAAACATCAAAAGACTGTCTGTCATGTTAGACGAACTCAAGATATTCAATTGAATTTAAAAACATAAATCATTTTAATAACATTATATATTTAAAATCTCTTTTTTTGGTACATGAAGAGGAAAGAAAACTTGAAAAATTATTTCCAGGTGAAAGATTCATAAGACATAAATTTAAATTTAACAAACAGTAGTGCAATAAAGTCACTACTAAAGAAACTAGCTACAAAAGGTAAACAATATTTGATACTTTGTTTAAAATGTAAACAATTTTATCAAAATATATAAATTTAAAAATCAAAATTGAACTTAAACACATTAAGCAGATGAAAATAAATCTTGACTCTATACAACAGCAGATTAATTGATAAACAACTTGATAGTTTTAGACAAAATTGACTGAAATACACATTTTAGCATCTTTTGTAATGTATATATAATATGCATACTCTAACTATTTTAAAACTTAACGTAAATTTAAAATATTTCAGTTGAATTAAAAAAATTCACATTCCTGCAAATATTACAGACAGTACACATAAGACATTGTTAATGTGTATCATTAAGTAATATAGCATGTTGAGATTATTTGCACGTATATTAAACCCCCAGGTTAGGGAATATCACAACACACAAGTAACTGCTAATCATTTTCTTGTATATGAATTTCTCTAGATTTCTGTTAATTCATTTGATTGCTTTTACACCAACATAACATCAGAGATTCGTTTTATTAGTAAATATAATTGATAAGTACACTTAGATAATTTGATAATATAATAGTTTTTTGAAGCCCAGTGGATAAATGGTAGTGCATCCCGTTTCCACACCACAGGTCCGAGGTTCAAACCCCGGGCTGGGTAAGGTCGACTCAGCCTTTCAGAGGGTCGATAAATGAGTATCAAGCTTGCTTGGGAACTTAATACTGGGGGTTTTGCACCAGACTGACTAACTGACCAGAACATCTGCTCAGGCACCTGAAAGGTCATGCATACTGAAATGTGCACAGTAGGCCTTGTCCCTTACATGGGCTGTTGCACCACTGAGTTAAGTGAATAGTTTTTCTCAATACCTAAACAATATTACCAAGCTCCTTTTTAATGTAAAATAATCTTAAAACAAGGGAGGGGAGAGAGCCACATGGATATTAATATTATTTCAGACTAAAAATCCAATTTATAAGCCTATAAACAATCTCAATTCAGAGTTTTTTTAGTAATTAAACAATAAAGGATTGATTGCTTAGGCATTCTGATGTTTTAAAAATAATTTTTATGAAATAGAAATGTAGATTTAGTAATGTACTTCATTCATCATACTGAGGGAAAATATTCATAAGGAAATCAACTTCAATACAGTTTATTTTCTGTACAAAAATAGGGGATTATTGTTATATGCTATGTTTACCTATTCATCAAAGTGAAAATTTCTTGTTTTTATAGATTCCTCCAAGTATGAAATAACAGATAAAAATAAAAATTATTACAAAAATAACACACACAAATCCCTTGGTTGCAATTATTCCTTTATGTATTTAACAATTTTCAGAATATAATTTTTTTTATTTAAGTATAATTACATTTGATACTAAAGTGAATGTTAAATGGAAGTTCACATTAGGGAATAAAAATTATGTTAACATTAAGCACTGATTTAAGCTTTATTTCTATTCTCTTTTGTTTCTATTTTCTTATATGGTAGCTGTAATCACACTGCAAAGAAATAGATTTATGTTTCATAAAAAATATTAATAAGAATTTAAAGAGAAAATTTCATAAAAAAGATATTTAGTCTTAATAATTATATAATTATTTGATCAATGTGAAACACATTTTACTAACAAAAGTCATATTTACCTGTTCTAATTTAGGTATATTTATCACCTTTAGTAGTTTATTTTTCTCCATCATAAAATTAACATACTCTTCAGAACATTCTAATTTCTTAGCCAGATAGCTTATTTCATCATCTTCTTTCAGAATTTCTTGAGTTTTAGAAGATTTTACTAACATGGATTCAAAGAACTTTTCTGAACAACGCAGCATCCATGGTTTCACCTCCACCTTAGCTCTTAAAGCAGCCGATATTCTTCTTTCCAACAGTTTCTCATTATAATTAAAAATCCACAGATCTTTGACAATATATTCAGGACTTATTTGTGCCTTCTTTAAGATGGTCATTTTTAGATTCAACCTCTTGAAAGTCATGGTCAAAAGTGATGGATGCTTGATAAGCATTGGAATCAGATTTATTGACTTTATACATAAGTGATGAGATAAATATTCAATGCGATTAGGAAAACCATCTATGTTGTTATTGTCATATTTAGCTTGCTTAGAAGCTGAACGCAATGAAGTTAGGTGAAGAGATAGCAGTGGCATTAGCATAATAACATCAGAATGTAAATCAGCAATCAGCAATATCTTAAAATAGGAACTCTGAGTAGTGGTAAAGTATTCCATGTATTTATCTTTAATATCTTCTTCAGAACAACCAAGAGATATTAACAATTTTATTATTTTTTCTAATTCATCTTTCATTTCAGGATTTTTTGAATTTGAAACTTCATCGACTAAAGAAGAATAAGACATTTTATCAGTCTCTTTTGCAGATGGAATTTCAAAGTATGAACAAAGTGAAATCCTTTTAATGTCCTTCAAAATACATGAATGCTGAAATAAACATGAATTTTTATTTGGCATATTTATATAATTGCATTTAGATCTGTATACTGCTTTAGAAAAAATACTAAAATTTGATTTGGTTAAATTGTTTTTCATAGTATAAGCCAAGCTTGTAATTAACTTCATCTTCATTTTTTAGTGCTGTAAAACTTGTTATAATCTATAAAAAGAAAGTAAAGGTTTTAAGTAAATCATTGATTAATATTAAATACAAGAATACAAAATGAACACACAAAAAATGCAAAATAAAATAAACTTTAAAAAATACATTGATATTAATCCAATATTACAACACTTAATTGAATGCTTGTAACAAACATTTTATTTTTATTAATTATTCCTTTTAAGATTAAAATTTACTTTTAAATAAATAGCTATCAATGTCATAACTTAATGCATTACATCTGTATTATTTATACAAATTAATTACAAATAAACTTTAAAAAAAACATTAAAATGTAAAATTAACGATTAAAAATTATCTACAAATGTAAGAAAAGAAAATGTCTATCCTATAAACGTTCAACTAAAAAAAAAGTATAATTTTATTAGATTAAATAAACAGACAATTAACATGAATTATTTTTTAATGCCATTAACTAAAGTAAACACACAAACTAAAATATTCATATTAAGTATTATAAAATTAAGTAATCAAACAAAATTACTTTTTAATTAAAAAGACTAAGTAATTTGAACTGGCATAGTCAACATTTTTATACAAAATTTACCAAAACAAAAATATTACATAAGACACATGAAATTAACAGGTCAATTTCATGTTCCATCTGAACATATGAAATTTCAACTAGATTTATATGAAAAGTGATGTAAAAAGATTTTCAGCAGATATTAAACTTTAAATAATAAAATAACTGTATAAACTTTTCAAAATAATATCAGAATATTTGATTTTCCTTTTTTGCTTTTTTTAAAAAATAAAGGCCCAAGTCTATTACATCAATATGAGACAAAAACAAAACAGAATAAAAGCTAAAATATTAAAGAACTCAATGATAAATTAGTTCAAAACATGCATGAATTGAAAAAATTATTTTTTACTTTACATTTAATTCTCAGAATTGTCTTTATAAAAATGCTAGTTTTAGAATTTCAGCTACTTATAATTCAAGAGAAATAATTTTTTTTTATCATACATTTCTATCATGCTCATGTTTTTTTCTCTCCACTATTTTACATTAGCAATATAGAAACAATAGTGTATGACAAGGGTGAGCAATTGTTCTGGCTCAAGAGACACATTAAGGAAGCAATGGATACCAGTGGGCTGCACCTTTTTAAAATGATTGCATTTATTAGTAAACTTCACATCTTAGAAAAGGTATAAATTGTATCATAAAAATCAATATATACTTTAAATAAAATAGTAGCAATTTTATTAAATTTCTTTTTGCAATTTAATATAATCTAGTACTGCCCCTTTTTTTAAAATCGGGGTTTAAAAGTCAAAGGGAAAAAACATACTTTTTTTCAAAAACCCCCTTTTTTTTTTTCCGTTTTTAATGGTTTTGTTGACACATGCATAATGATAAGCCCCCCCAGTGGAAAATATATGAGATATCTTTGATTGTACTCTTTAAAAGAAATCTCTGTTCAAGGCAAATTTTCTGATAGTTTTGGCAAGCCACATTAGGCATCCAGGTCACTATTTTACCCACCCCTGGTGTATGAAATGTTAAATTTCAAATTAATGGGAGGGGATACAATAAAAAAACTTATATAAAATTATAAATTCCAAATGTGGCAAAAGCAAAGAGTATGAAAACAAAGCATATTGGATGAAACATCAATGCACTCGAAAAGAGCATAAAATTCAATAGCCTTTTTTAAAAAAATTATTCTTATAATGATAAATATAAAAAATCATAAAAGATACATCACATTAGAAATGTATATATTACATCAGAGTAGTATTTCTGAATAGCAGTTTTTAATAAATACCATGTTAATATGAACCTCACTTGAGCCCTACTAATTAAAAAACCGATAGCATAGTAAAAATGAAATTAGATTTTTCTTTTTCACTGAATTTCAGTATACGTTCCTAATCAATAACATTTCATAATTTTCTTTAAAAAAACTATTTAATTACTGCTAATAACTTTTACATTGCAGATTAAATCATTCTTAAGAACTATTGGTTCCTAAATAACAGTTCAGGTTTTTTTTTCAATAAAAAGTAAATTCAAAAATTATAATATGAAGTATAGTATCAAAAGTAAATTCCAAAACCACATACCATAAAATCCGGCATATAACACGCACTTTTAACCCAAAAAATAAGATCGAAACTTATGGGTGCGCTTTATACGCCAGGTATAAAAATGATAGCTTCAAAAATAAAAAAAAAGATATGAGCATAAAGGAAATTAGACCTATATAGATCAAAATGCTGTTTATTTAAAAGAAATGACATCCCTTATGAACTTAGTGTTGTAGCTCTAGAAGTATATTATTTTTTACAAATTCTGGGATATTACCTGGAATATAAATGGCTTCAAAACACAATAGTTTTACTAAACACAATAGTATTACTAGATTTCATCATAAAAAAGGAGGTGCACATTATACGCCAGATTTTACGATAATTAAAAACATTTATTTGATATTCATGTATTTTTCTTAAAACGTTTTTGAAATATTAAAATTGTGTTGAATTCTGTTCTTTTGAAGAAAGTCAAAAAATTTTAAGTCAACTAACAGTCTAAAGAAATCTAAAATTAGATGATTAAACACTTCACAGAGAATGATTTGGGAAGATATATACAAAACAAATATTTCAAATATTAAACTTGGATAAAAATTTTTTTTGGATTGATAATAAGTAACAAAAATTTAATAAAATTAGATCTCATGAAATACAATTTTTTAGTATATTAAAGGTACGTACTTATTTCAATATGTCATAAATCAAGCATGTCAAACTCATATGATATTACAGGCCACATGATTTTATATTAAAATGGGGCTGCATGTTTTGAATGATAAAAAAATTTAATTAATGATTTTTAGAATGATTAATTACATTATGTATTAATTAGACTCAATGTAATGTATATTTCCCATACATATAGTTGCGTTTTATATTTTACATTATATTTTTAAACTATAAATATTTTATATTTTTTATGAAAAACAAAAAATGCAGTTTAAATAATACTTTTTAGAAGATATTTGACTTCGTTTTTTCACAAAGGAAGTAATCAAAATTGGAGTTGAATATATATTATGTGTGAACTGATGCAATTTTAAAAAATTGACGATAAATGTTAATCTGTGAATTTTGATCTTTATGATTTTTTGCTATCTTCCATTAAAGAAAATAGTTAATTGTATAGTTAAGTGCTTCTGAACATTGACATTACATGCTTAACGTAAGATAACTTTTTAGGATAATATTAGAATCTATAGATAAATATAAAATTCTGGAAAAAAATCCAACTTTCAAGCATTTTTGATTCAGCAAAGAATCCACAATGGATTTCAATCAACTCCATTGATAAGTTTTCATCAACAATTTCAGTATCGACGAATAACGGTGAAGTAAAAAGACAAAATTGTCTTTAAAACTTTTAAAGTCAGAAAATCAGTTGTGCATGTGTGTATTGTTTCTAAAATTTAATTTGGAGAGCATATTTTGTAAATTTTAATTTAATTGTCTTAATTAACAGACATTTACATTTTTCAAAGTGAGACAAGTTTCCTTTACTATTTGTTTTTGTGAAAGTAATAATTTTTGTTAGAAAGCCTTATTATCAAAAAGTGTTGCAAGATGATTTTTGCCTTGAGGCATACGATTACATTGATTCAGACGACTTGTTATATAAATGAGAAAGCTGTCCTTTATCTATTTGTCCCTCTTTTAATTCAGCCCATTAATAATTTTTTGTTTCCAAAAAAATTTATGATTTTATCCAGCAATTTGAAAAATCATTTTACTTTGACTTGAAAGCCATCAAACTTCTGTTTAATATAGTAGATCATTGTATTCATATTTTATATCTTCCAAAATTGAAGCAAATTGACATTGCTTAAGTTTATGTGCTCGAACATAGTTTACAATTTTGTCGACTTTTTTTTAGAGTAGACCCAACATTTAATACTTTGGAGCACAATACTTTATGGGGTATAACTCAATGGAAATGTGCAAAATTATTATTACCATGCTGTTTTTCTGTTTCTTTTAATCTTGCAACAACTTTAGTAATACCCATCATGTTAGATGCACCATCAGTTACAAGACAACTTTTTCAATGGTAACTTATACTTCAAAATTTCCATAAATGCATCGAAAGTATCACTTCCAGTGATTATATTATACGTAGGAATGATTTCCAAAAGTTCTTTATTTATTTTTAAATTAATGCTTGATATTTAAATTATTCACAAAGACTTGGCGGGCCGCAATTTATATAATGGTGGGCAACAGGTTGCTCGCAAGTTTGACAGGCATGTCATAAATGATTATTGAATTAATTTTTTTGATTTTTAATTGTTTTCTTGATTTTTCAAATATTTTTCACATGAAATTCCAATCATCAAACAAGCAATCAAATTTCATTTCTTTTATCCAATTTATGTAAGAGTAATGTAGGATTCTAGATTTGTTGATACAAACTTCATAAAGAGAAGATTTATTTTGCAATAAAATGCTGGAGGAGGGGATAAAAAGTATGAATTATAAAATGGGGAAGAACCGAAGTTTATAATAATTTTTTGGGGAAAAAAAATTAAATGAAAAAAAAAAGGATGCATAGCATGAAAGATTTGAATAGTAATTACAAAAGCAATTTCTACCCCATAATATGTCATGAAAGTGAAGAATGATAACATTTTACAAAATATATATATACCTCATTTATAACTAGGTAGTAAGGGATTTCCTAAAGAACAGCAAGAAAGAGAAAGTAAGAAAAATTAAACTGTATTTTATTACAGTAACAGTAATTTATGTAATGCAAATTGTACGACAGGGCTATTTTCTTAAGCAAATTGAACTTAGTTGCTTACAGTAATAAATTAAATATAGAGACAAAATGACTTTTCTGCACGATGACTTTAATGCCAAAAAAAATCAATATTTATATCTTTTACTTTCTTATATACACATCCATTCATAAAATTCCTAATTAGGTACAAATACCACTAGTTGTAATACTATTATGTTATGTAAGAGTTCAAAAATTATGATTCAATAATTTATCAAATGCCAAAATGTACAGAAAACTGAATAAAAATGTAAGTTACACAAACTATTAAAAAAAATGCAAAAGAGAAAGCACAGAAATATTTTCCTGAAGAAATAATTTTTAGAAAAACAATACATAGAGAAGAGTTCCCCAAATAATTTTCAATGAGAAAATGACTTTACATAGACTAAATTTTCTAAGAAAAGAAAGGAATAGGGATTCTTTTCTTTTTAAATAAAAGTTGCAATTTTAATGCTTACTATAAATTTTATCCTTAAGATAATTGTTGTATCTTCACAAAGTATGCTATGCATTTTACCATTCTAATAAAAAAAATTTTCATTAAAATCAAATTCATGTTAATTAATTAAATTAAAGTAGTATGTAAGTTAAATGTAAGTAGGGCAAAATAATTATATCAGATGTATCAAAATTTATTCTATGTTTTGCCAAGGAAAAAAACCTCCTTTCTTTTGAAAAAGTTTTTAAAATAATATACACATCTATAGAGAAAACAATGTACTTTTCCATTAGTTGCTGTTCTGTTATTGCTTATAAAAAATGCAGAATTAGTTATAAAAGCAAATAGAAGTTCATAATAAAAAATGTAACAATTTGTATAATGACTCAATAGACACTGAAAACTATATTGACAAATAAAAGTATAAATTAAAAAAAATGTATGTACATAATGATATTAACTATAGCAAATAAATGTGAGCAAACTTAATTAAAAATATAATAACTTAACGTAGAACATTTCCTTAAGCAATACTTTAAAATGAAAGTGATTTTAAAAGCATGGTCTTACTGTTCACATCCCATTCTTAGGCAACATTTCAATAAAAGTCCACTTTTTCATCTTAAAAGTAAATGACAAGTTTTCTTCTTGTATTCCTACACAATGCCTCTAAAAACAAACAAATAAATAAATATGAATAAGAAAACATTAAAAAATTGCCTTATGAAATACTTAAAATAAACGAACCTTATCATTAAACACTGTTAACAGATCAAAATTTTAGTACAAACTATTCTCTTCTATTTCTTTCACATTTTGAAATACTTAAAATTTCATAAAGTGCATAATGATTGTGCTTACATATAAGAAGCTTTTATATATATATATACACACATATGGAATGTAAATGTAATATAACATTTCTATAATTCAGAACTAACTTTTAACAAATTTAAAAATTAAGATTAACAAAAATCTTACAAAACTCTTCTTTCAAAAACACAAAAGTTTAATATTTCGGCTTTATGCTTTTAGTTAACAGAAGTTAATCTTGCCATCTTAAATATATATAAAGCATTTAGTATCAATATTATTAAAATTATTATTTATAAGTAAAAATATATGACTGAAAAACAAATAGGACCATCATACAAACCTTTTCCAGTAAAATTACTCCACTTAAAAACATAACATAGGAAACATTGCATTCAAATTCTACTGAGTATTTTAACAATACAAAATGGATTCCCCTCCTATTTCTAATAATTTGAACTGTCTTTAAGGTAATTATATATATTTTCATGTAATAAATTAAAAACTTAAAAGTATACGATGCAAAGCTAGCTATTAAAAAAAAGCCAGTTTTTTACATAATATATTTAATGAATTTTCTTAAAAGAAGCATTTAAAAGGCTATTTAAGAAACCTTTTCCTCCCACATTTTAGATTTTTAAAAGAGAATTTTCAAGAAATTTTCATAAAGGCAATTCTTAAAATGTTTATAAAATTTGCACAAAATACATATTTTCTTAAAAATAATTTTAGAAAATCATATGAACAGTAAAATAACAATTTTAATTTATCATTAGATATAAAAGTGGGGCCTGAAAACACATTTCCTTAAAGAATAATGGACTACTTTCAAAATATATTTGTAAATAAGATTGTGGTCCTCAAATTTATCATGAAAAAATTTACTTAAATTTATTTAATCAATTGTCCTTTCATTTTTTTAAAAAAAGTTCTTTCTGAAATATCTGAAAATGTATTAAGTCTGTTTTTAAAGATTAATAAAGCATACCAGAAATAAAGAAAAAAAAATACAAAAATACTACTTTATTTAGTTTAATATACATGCAATAGCATTTATTAATTCTAATATACAGGGACTTGTAAATATAGATGAAAATAAGGTACAATAATCTGTGCATAATAGACAAACCTTTTAGTTAATTTGAAAATTTATTACATACATTTCTTTTAAATATTATACACAATATAATAAAGAAAATACATGACAAATTTGTAACTATAGTTTCTATACAAATATTGGAAGAGAAATTAGCATATTTGTAAAAGGCAGTTATAGAACAAAGGTAGTAGACAAATGAGAGTACAAGCTTAGAAAATGATGTCCAGTCAAAAAAAATGTTGTGTTATGTAACATGTTACAATGTAATATGGATTAAATTCAAACAAAATAATTTTATACAGGAGCTATTTCAACACTTAGATACTTGTTTTTTAACAAGCTCATTTGACTAGCCTCAATATGGACTTAAATAAATTATTAAGGCCTTCTCAATACAGAAAACATACTAGCATATGCAAACATTCTATTACTTTGATTTTGTAGCTTTTAAAATTCCAGAATATGCAAGTAAAAAACCTTCAGGAAAAAAAAAAAAAAAGAGGAACTTTCAATAAATTTGAATTACACTAAGCAGCGTGTATTTACAGTAGCTTTGTAGGACAATTTTATATATTACATTAGAGATACAAATGGACTAATATTTTGAAAGGCACACTTGTTGGAATTATTTTTTAATTAAGATTATTTATACATGGATGGATCTAATGTAATGGAAGCACAAAGTATTAACTACATATGGAGATAAAAATATTAATTCTTTTCTCTCTCTATGGCACATTTTAATATTTAAAATGTTAATAAGAAAAATATAAATGAAGTGCAGTAAAATAAAACTATAAAAAACAAGTGCAAATATGTATTTTAATACAATAGTAATTAAATATGGCATGTGATGAAAGTTTTAAAACTTTTACACTTATTTACATAAATAGTATAACTGCGATATTAGTGCTTGGGTTGTTTTAACAAGTATCGAAAACAATTTAACTGATATTAAAGGTTTTTGGTTATTTTTATTAATAGAAAAGAGTTTTTAAAAACCTGCCGTGAAAACCAATTAAAAACACATCTTTAAAAATAAATTACTAGAATATGAAAATGAAATTCTAACAAATTTCATCTCTTAAAATGTATTGGAAAAATTGACTTTTATTTATCAAATTAGAAAGGTAAGGTACTTTTTTTAAATATGAAAATGGAAGGAGTGAAGATCGATATAAAAGAGAAATCTATTCACAAGAGCAAACATGCAAATGTAACAAGTATCTAATTTACATTCTGATTATTAAAACAAAACAGAAAGAAAAAAATTAAAACATGAGTATAGATGCAGCATATTTCTTAAAGAACATATTTAGAAAAAACCTATAGAATAAATATTTAACACAGAGAAAACACTTTTTTAAAAAAGGGCGCTTTTCCATTTCGGCAGTACAAATCTCGCCAAGCAGACTTTATTGGCAACATACAATATACAAATAAAAAAGTGTTAATAAATATTTGTTCAACAAATTTTTTATCTCAAAGACAAACATTTTAATATCATTTAAAAGTTTTTCAAATGGGTTGCAACTTGTTTTGAAAATGTGGTAAAAGGTTACCAGTGGGAATATTCCATTTGGAGTATGTTGTTCAATTTTTGACAACTATTGCTTATGCAATCGAAATGGAAAATTTACAAAGATTTAATACATTTATCGGTAGATAAAATACATATGCATTAAAATAAAATGAAAAAACAAGTAATAAGCAGTAATTTGTGTACTGTGTACCAATTAAATATCTCATTTTATAATTTTGGATTAAAAATTTTATGTCACACAACAAAAGCATTTATTCCAAAAAACTGTTACCCTTTTTAAATAATAATAAAGTACAAAAAACAAATATATGAATTATGATGTGCCATTTTAACAGATTTTTCAAAGAGATGGTGAAGTATGAATAGAACTCCCTGAAAAATGTGATTTTTTCCACTAACGTTAATATGTACAAATAAATGGGTAGAAAGAAAAGACAATTTTTAAAAATATCTAAAATTTCATACCTGATTTGCACAAGGATGTTTAAAAATTGGAAATAATAGTAATGTAGTAAAGCACGGTTGATTTCAGGATATGAAACTTCAGAACTTCAAATTTTTACCCTGTTAAGATACTACATTCTATTATCATTCCGTCTAGTAGTAAGTACACAATATGGTAAAATTATTAATACTGTTAAATAAAAGCATGTGATTTTTATTAAACCACTTAGATTATTTTCCAGGATGTTTAATTAACATCTAATATCCAGAATTTAAAATGTCACAATATTTTGTCACAATATATAATAATTTTATTAATATTTACAGTTTTTCCTGATGATTTAAAACAAACTTTGTTAAAATGGTTAAAAAAAAATATTAGGATTAACAAAATGAACTGAAGAAATAATGGAGCAATAAACTATGAAACTACAATTTTATACAAACTTAAATCTATAAAAGAAACAACTAAAAGTGATTTTTTAAAAAATCAAACATATTTATCAGAATAAATTTTAAAACTAGTATTCAAGTATTTTAATATATATTAACATACATGGAAGAAAAAAATCTACAAATTAAAATGTTATTCAGGACTAGAAAGTGAATAATCAACACATAACCTTATTTACTTTTCCTTGTACTTATACATATAATATTTTTAAAAATTGTGTACCATTTTTACATTAAATAAAATATATATATTGGTGCTTTAAAAAAATAATTTTTACAATAAACACTGTACTTGGGAAAAAGATGCGTATGTTATGTATAATTATGTTCAAGTTTCTTCAATATGAGAAGAAACTTGAACATAATTAAAAAAGTAGCTAATATAACCAGAATTAAGTTTAATTGTAAGTTTTCATGCATCAAAAGTGTGAACATTTACAATACCTCTAAATAACCTTTACAAAACCCTCTGTAAATAGTGAGTAAAAAAGCAATGTAAATTAGAAAGATTTTTTTATTATCTTATTCTTAGTTTTAATTATTTAAAATGTTTTAAAACAAAATTACATTTTAAAACTCCTTAACTTAAGAAAGGTATAAAAAATATTTAAAATATTAACAGATCTATATCAAGAATTTTAACATATTAAACAAAATAAACAGATTTTAATGTATTTGTAAATTATTTGCATTGTATAAATTTTACCTACATTCTATCAATCTAAATTCAAAATTCTACAGTCAAGGTTACAAGTTCAGTGCTCATTCATAACTTATGTAATATAATATTCTATAGTATATATACAATTTTAACCTCTGATAATTTACTTAAAGGAATAAATTCTAAAATATTTCATATGTTGTTTGCTCCATAATTAATAACCAATGTTCTTAAGAGCAATTTATTAACAATTAATGAAAAATTTCAAAACTCCTTTTAAAATAATCAAATGTAAAATAAAAACAATATTGATAGTATTGATTAATGTAATCCAATCATATTAAATAGTAATAAAAGATTGATATACAAATATAAAAAATAGAACAAAGAATATATGAAAGGAACAAAACTGAGCAATTTAAGCAGCAAAAATCATTTATTGTATAATATAAGAGTGCCAATGATATCACAAGTATCGATAAGTTAAAACAATTTTGGTATGAATTTAAAATTTTCCTCTTTAAACAAACAATATCACACAAATTAAGGAAATAATCCACATATTTAAATAACTTATCTTTTTAAAAATAAACATATATAATTTAAAGTTTTTTTCATACTTGTGCAAGCAACTGTTTTCCCTCAGGAGAAAAAATATATACATAAATTCTAAGATATTGAGCATTTAGAAGAAAATAAATTTTAAAATTTTGAATATAACAATGATTTAAATTTTGTCCAAGGATTTTCATGTATCTAAAATAATATAGATTTATTCTGAAATTACATACTGCATTTTTAGGAAATATTAGAATAATATTCCAAATAGAATAGTATACACGAGTATCTTATTACACAAGTTTTTCTCAAAAACTTTTCAACATTTTCAAAGGTACTTTACATAATTTATATTTCAAAATAATAATCACACATAAAATATAAACCTTTTTATGATTTGCATATTTAAATTGAAATATATAAAATATAATTTTTTTTCCTATAATTCTTTAATGCAAAGAAAATACAGAAGATCGATGATTGCTTATTTTTAGTCTGCAATTCTAAATTCCTATAATTATATAAAATCTCTCTATACAATAGATATTTACTCATAATATTTCAGTCACTATTTTAGATGACAGCGTTAGTGCTGCCCAATTAACTAATGTCATTCTATCAAATTGTAATAAGTACTAATATGACACTTTTCTATGCTTAATTAGATTAATAAAATATAACATAATATTTCTGATGCTTCTTCCTTTACACTGCAATTAGAACTGGTCCCTGAATAAAATCTTTCATTTCTGATGGTCTGGCTTCATCATAGTAGCCCATTCATTGCCATTCTTAAATTATTAAATAATTCTTTCATACATTTTAGGATATTCATATATCTTCTAAGTCATTCATGAGAAAATGAAATATAAAAGTAGCCTTTTTCCTTTCAGTAGCTTGCTGATTAATTTTCTTGTATGAGGATGATACACGAGAATCGTTGATTGGCTCTCGTAACAGAATTCCACCAAATATCGTTGCAAGAAGTTTACCATCCAGTTTGTTCATGGTTGAATGATTTAGAATTTCACGCAAAAATGAGATTAAGTACCTGAAAACATTTCGATGCACTCGAGGTATTTCATTTATAACATTCCTACAACTTATAAAGTTATTTGAACAATCTAGGCATTTGTAATAAAACTCGTAAGGTACGACGGGCTCAGCCAGCGCTTCAAGAAACAGCAGAAATGATTCTGCTACTGAATGAATTGAGCAATTACCTAACTCATAAATTCCATTATCAAGCTTATCTCTAATTTTTTGAATTTCACATCGAAGACCAGGCTGAAGAAATAAATCTTCTTGGGTCAATCCAAATTTGTACAAATGGTCAATTAGGACCCATATTTCTTTTGGTATATCAAAATTTTGAGGTTTGAGCTTCTGATTATTTATCACATTACTTTCCAACTCGTACAGCTCATCAATTGGAATTTCAGACACAGGCACTAATATCCTAACCAGTGCTTCTAATGAAGCTCCAAAGCAACCTGGGATGTATTTTCCATTAAGAGTAATAAATAAATCTTTACCGCCTTCTAGATGAAGAACTAATATGTCATATATTTTGTCTTTTCCAGCATTTAATTTGTAAGCAATTCTTTTGTCAACAAAAACTTCCAATTCAACATCACACTTTTCACCAGGTTTTAGGAAAGACATGTATGGTTTAATGCTCAACCAATCCTTGCAATATCTTGTGTCATTCAACTTCTTCTTGAATTCAAACTGAACTGGAACTTGACCAGTATTAGCAATTGTTATGATCTGTACTTTGGATTCAATGAAATGAACCTCTCCAAAATTCACTTCGAGCTTGTCTAAGGTGACTTGAGGCAAAAATTCATTCTCCAATTTGTCAAGCTTTTTCATAACTTCCTCATATATTTTTCGATATTTTGAAATATCAATTACTTTAACTTGTGATTCAAAAACAGCACTGACTGGCCTATGATCACTGTGCATCAATGTAGGATGACTTCTATACATTAATTGTTTAATGTTATTTCCCTTCCACAAAACACGATCACACCAAGCAGGAGCACGATTTTTTTCACTAGAATCCCAGTTGTTTGTATCAACATCGTACTTATAAGTAGGAGCGAAATTTACCAAACCTTCATTGAATCCAACAAAAACTTTTTTGAGCTTATTTTGTATAAGCAATTGATCATGTTCCAACAAAACTGAGTAACATTTTTTCTCAATAAGGGCTTTGACTTGTTCTGTATCTAAATCTATGATTCTGTAGTTCATATCACCCATCCAATAAATATGATCATGATCTTTAATATATCTTGGAGGTTTAAATTGTGTAAAAGCCATTCGTGCACAAATATCACTGTAATCTTGATTTCGACGTTCACAATCTTCTATAAAAGCAGCCAAGTGGCAATTTACAAAGCAGATGGGTGTACGATGAAAATCAAGTCTAATAGCAACTCCACCTTTATTGCCCAATTTTCCCATTATACCTGTTCCAACAGTTTCAGCAGCAACATTCCTGACATGTTCATATAATTCTTCTTTGATGAATACTATCATCATTATTCCCACGATACGTACAAGCTTAACCATTCTATAACTTGCTTTAGTGCTTAGCCCCTGTTTAACAGCCTCCAGCCATTCCTCTTCTTTTGGTGTGTCAGTGAAAATATAAGCTTCTTTGCTCAAATCCAATTCCTGGAAGCCGACAGCATAGAAGTCAGGCGGTTCAGAATCAACTGCTAACCAGTCCTTCAGGTCTTCCTTAGGCGACAAACCATTGACATTCCAGGTTCCCATAAACACAGTGTAGGTTTGTAAATAAACATAATCATCTTCTCGCATGGTCATTTGGAGGCGAACAACACTTTCTCTAGCTGCAAGTGGAGTTACACCAGTAGCTATACTCTGTCTTGGTAAATTGCCAAATTCTGGAGACTGTAACTGGCCTTTTGAAAGGTCAGTTTCACTATTAGCCTGAAGCAACTGTGGATAGAAGGCATGGTCATAATCTGTGAAAGGATCATCACAGTTCATGGAACTGACGGACTGAGAATCAAGAGATAATGTATTCATACTTTCAATTTCATCAAGAAAAAATGTTGATTCTTTTATAACAGGTATTGGCTGATATTTTGCAAGCCATTGGAAGTCTAACTGACATCCAATTTTAAGAAAAAATGATTCTGAAGCCTTTGAAATCTGAGTGGCAAAATTCCTTGTTTTGGCATTGTATGGCAGCTCGAAAAGGAGTTTATGCTTCCCGCCTGTGATTTTAAGATACACATTATCGTCAGTCTTGGAATCACTGCCGGAAGTTTCGATGTCACATCTAAAGCTATCATTGATTGGTATTGCTTTTTCAATGCTTAAATAAGCCGGATTCGATGAAGGAGTTCGAGTGTGCACCAAAATAAAAAGACCATGTTCACCGGAATGTTCAACAAGAGCTAAAACTCGATTCGATTTGACCCAATCTTGCACAAGTCCAGCTTCTATTGACAAAGTGACTTTATCACCTGGACAAAGCAGTCCCTGAATCGTAGTAAACTGATCCATAGTTAGCGGATACACAGCAATTGAATTCTACATTAAAGAGTTATATCATGCGCAGATCAGGAGATAAACGAAGCAGTAGAAACCAGAAGTAGTTGGACATTTTAAGCAATTACAGTAATATTATTAATTCAAATGAAAATGAATTTAGTTCATCACTCACATCAGTTCAGTGAAGTCGTTCCTTGACTCGAATGGGGTATCAAATGTTTTTCAAAGCAGACAGCAAATTAGACTACAGAAATTTTCGATCCCACCCAGCGCATGTGTTGAGTAGTTTGCTTTCTGCGTGAAATCGAATACTTTTTTCCCGACTTGCTGAAATTACGACAATGAATCGGAATTTTTTTTATAACACAAAAGTTATTAACTGCAAGTTTATAGTAAATTTATTTCATAAGAATTCAAGATATCTTAATGAAAACGAGAAATATATAGTTTAAGCTCTTTCTGATTAATATTAACCATTTAAACGCAACACCATACTCGAAAATTAACACAAACTATTTGGCCCAGGCCCAGGGCCTCATCTCGTTCTCGATTCAGCCTTAAGAAGATCATAATTCGAATAATTTCAATGGTTAAATGCTGTTTCTGGTTGTATTCTTCGAAAACTGGGGATTTCGGATGATATGTCCAATGCCTACATGTGATGATCGTCGTCCCTGTAAAGGCCTCGGCCTACCACCATACACCATCATTACTTATTAAGTCAAAAAGCGGCAGTCGATATGTTCGATTACAAATAATGCACATTTATTTATTTCGTTTTATTGATTGAACGAGTATTTGACAACGTATGCTATGCCCTGCTTACTTTTAAGGATCGTAGGTGGGGCCTACATTTGTGTAGGGCCCAGGGCCTACTCTTGAGTAGAGTCCCAGGGCCTCAAGAAGTATTTAGACGTCCCTGACTATTTTCATGGATTAAAAAAAATTTGTACATGTACCATAAATAGAATATTAGAGTTTAAAGATTAGTTTTTAACATAGTTTTAAAAAATTTGAATAATGATATTTATGTTCAAAATTCAATTTGTACACAATTTATGAAAAGAAGAAAATTAGTTTAAATTATATTCAGAAATAGCACACGTTCTACAGAAAAGTAAGCTTTCCTACAAATTTTAAGAAATATTTCATAATTGATAAGTAGGAATTCATAAATTCAAAAATTGTTGAAATTCCTTTTTGACTTTACTCTCAAACAAGGAAAACAGCAGGAAGGTGAAGGAAGTAACAAATAATCTTTGTGTTTAAATTTCCAGAGCAATTATAATGTGGATGAAAAGCTGAACTTCACAAGAAAAAATAGAAACTCACCAAAATTCTTTAAAAGAGAAAATAAAGGCAAAAAATGGGGATCTGTTATAAAGATTGCAATGCCATTTTGCTTCTTAACAAAAGTTGATTTTGAACGAAAAGTCTGTCTAATAAATCTCCTATTCCCTCACTGTACATTTTTATTAGATTATGCTGAAAAATATTGGTTTTCTTTTCTTTCTTTCTTTTTTTTTTTTTTGCGCTCGACAAAATCTTTGTTTAGTGACAGGCTCATGTGTTAAATAATTGAATATTATAATTACTTCAACACTGTCTTTCCAAAGGAAAATGTGTGTATTCTTGTCCGTCACTTCAAATGCAGTTTCATGAGATATTTCTTATTCATCTATGTGCTAATGTAAAAATTCCAATTTGACCAGAAACAACTGCTGGTAGAACAGTTTCAAAAATTTTTTCATTCATATCTTCATCAGTCAATACTCAATTTTCTTCTAAAGACTGTTGACAAATATCAATATAATATTTTCATCACCTGATATAAATAAAAAAAATCATCCAGTGCTTTTAAAACATTCTGAAATAGTTTTGAATGAGATGTGATCAGTGTTATGTAGTTTCATTGAGAGACGAAATATGCAGAGACAAGGAAAAGAAAAAAAATCTTATCATATGATTCTCTAGTTTAAGAGTTCGTCTCCAAATGAGCTATAAGAAATGTCTGTTAACAAACGCACATGTTTTTTTTTGCGACAGCTAAGAGTAACTCAGTTCAGATCCGTAGAAAATGTTAAAAAAAAGAGGTGGCTCCTAATAGAAATTTTAGCATTCAAAAAAATTTCTTTTATGAACTGTAATCAAAATAACTTTATTATATTAAAAACGATAACTTTTTCATGGATAGCCTTTTTAGTAATTGGATGTTCCACAAATGGAACATCCTAATTAAACAGTAAAAGATACAATTATTTTTTCAAAGGTAACTTGTAACCCATCAGCGCTTTGAATATTTTTCTGTTTTTACTCTTATTATGAAACTTTAAGTTTCGCTCGTCAAAAAGTCTAAAAAAAAAAAGAAGTTGAATTTGTAATATTTTTCATTAAGAGACTTGAAATTTAAACAGCATTTTCTTGGCGCTCAGAGATTAATCCATATTGAGAAATAAAATATTTGTATATTTCAGACAATTTTAAAATTATGCTCACCTTATGAAATATTAACGGGTGAAAGGTTAATAATACTTTTAACAATATGGGATTGGACTTCTCATATAAAGATAAATCGCTATAATTCAGTTATTATTTTATTAGCAATTTACTGGGAGCAATGACTTTGGAAAGAAAAAATATTATGTATTTTTATAATGGTAATAAAAAAATTAGATGCTATTAAATTTCTGACACCCTTTTAATGATCGTCAAGTTAATCACTCGCATTTCATTACGATATGGTATGATGCAGATGCAGAGAGTGGGGCAACTGTTTAGTTATGGACTTCGTCATTTGATCAATATGTAAAACAATGAGGCGTATTTGCTGTGGTTAGTGGATTTTTGTGTTAGGAATAGATAGAGAATTAGAAGTGTCCTTATACAAGTTTATAAACAAGTAATATAAAAATAAAAAAAAATTAAGTCAAATTCTACTTAAATCAACCAAGAAAAATTTGATTTTAGCTACTTTTTATTAAATACATTGCTGGCCACCGTAAATGCAACACCAAGAAAGACAAGAGATAGCTCAACAAAATTTATTTTGTAGATAACATGTTGACCAAGTAACAAATGATTAAATTTATAGAATTCTGAGAAGTGTGGTTCCTGCCAGAATCAGTAGCCAGAGTATCCACCAATGTTGGAGATCACCGCTACCACACGCCTCGACATTGATTCAAAGAGACTTTGGATGTGTTATTGGGGTGCAGCAGATCAAGCAGCTTTCACACGTTGCCAAAGTTGATCTCGTGTGGCAGCTGGGGGTATAATCTGGGTCAATCGTTGAGAAACCATGAACCACATGTTTTCTATCGGCAAAAGGTCCGGAGAGCGAGCCGGCCAGGGAAGCGATTTAATCTGGTGATTGACGAAGAACCTTTGGACAATGCGTGCCACGTGTGGGCACACATTATCCTGTTGAAATATGGCTGTGGCCAAGCCCTGAAGGTAAGGAAGAACAACTAGCTCCAACACTTTAGAGATGTAGCGCTGGCTGTTTAAAGTACCGGCAATGCAAACTAGAGGAGTGCGAGAGTGATATCCAATACCATCCCATACCATAATACCTGGTGCAGAACCAGTGTGGCGGTGCATAACGCAGCTGTTCAGCATCCTATCTCCACGGTGTCACCATCGTGGTGTTGCAGACAGATGTGTGACTCATCAGTAAAGAAACTCCATTCCATTTTGCAGCCCACATCCTTCTTTCATCGCACCAATGGCGGTGGAGACGTCTGTGGTTCTTCGTCAAGGGTAGACCAAGCAATGGACGTCTTGCGGACAAACCACTCAGCTGTAAACGGCGTCGAATGGTACGTGTAGACACTGAATGATGCTGTTACAGACTCAATGTGCTGTGTTATGGTTCGTGATGCGACTGAGCAATCCGTCACTGCCATGCGCACAATTGTCCTGTCCTCACGTGAAGTCGTGCACTGGGGTGGATGCGATCGACCACGATCGCATTATCCGCATTACAGTTGTTTGGTTTCGTCCAACACGACTACCGATTTCCCTGAAAGATAATCCACAATCTCGGTAGGCCACTATCCTTCCTCTGTCGAACTCGGATATTTGATCAAAAGCTGATCGCTGTTTTCTACGAAATATAACTGATCGTTTTTTGAAAAAGCCACAAGAAAAACACAATTGCCGAACTTGAAATCGTCGAAATCTCCAATCCTTAAATAGCGCTTTGAGGTGGCGCCACAGACGCGCGTGATGTGTGTTTGCGCTGAAATTCTAATCATTTGCATTTCGCACCTCTGCTAATCCATGTTGTAAATTTCATGTTATTTGCATGCTTCCTTCAGGATGTTGCATTTGCGGTGGCCAGCAGTGTAGTTACAATTAATATAAATGTGTATGTGCATAGGACAGAATCACAACATTAAGTGGTAATTAATTTTTATTAATTATTATTAAGGTATCGTGTTGTCATCCAAACAATCGTGTATATAAAATTTCAGTTCAACTGAATGGTTTAAAACGAGAGAAAGTTTTTTTTTAAAGTTTTGACCCAAGTCGCTAAAAATGAAAAAACGTAGCTGTATCTGTAATTCTTAAAATAATTAGTTTCAGACAATTAATTAATTCATTATAATTAAATTTTCGTAATTTTATCCAAAATAATAATGTATAGATAATTTCAGCTCAAATGAGCGCTTTATAATGTGAGAAAAAAAACCTTTTCAAGTTTTGACACAAGTCTCCAAAAGGGTCGCTAAGTCGCCAAAAATGATGCCAACTTGGCTGTATTAGTAATTCTTTGAATAATTAGCTTTAATTAATTAATTTTTATTAATTATAATTAACTTACTGTATTGTCATACAAAATAATATCATGTTTTTAAAATTTCAGCTCAATTGAGCGATTTAAAATGTATTTTATTAACGATTGAAAATTCCACCAAGATAAATAAATATATAGAGAGTGTGAGCTAATAGTAGGAATTGAAAAATTATATATAGAGGAGAAATTCCTACTCTCTCTAGTAGTAATATTAAATATAAAATCATAGAAATAAGTTTTTCAGATTTTCTTCAAATCTTTTATTATTAAAGTAAATACGAATGAAACTAAGAATTTTAACAAAACGCAGCAAACTGGATTATGCAAATTTAAAAAACCTTTGAAGTATTGTACAAAGATCATAAGCATATTATTTTAAAGGCTTTCAAATAAATAATTGTTTTGCGTAGAGCAGGGATCCCCCTAATCATCTTATCCTAATTTGTTTTGATTTTTTACGTGATGGGTGCAGCATACGAGAAATCTGATATTTGAATTCTTTAAATAATCAAAGTAAAATAAAATTATAGTTCAATCTCTAATAGATAGAGTGAAAATTAATTAAAAATATCAAAGATGAAAATACCTAAAGAGTAATTTAATCCTGTTCCAAGTAATTTTGTATTGCGATCAAATATGTATTTTGTATAGCTCAAAGGAAACATTTTTGTGAAACCCTCCCTGCCAGGGGATACCATCTCTTCATCTACGCGACTTAGATTTGTGGGAGGAAATGATTGATCATTCAAGTTAGCCATAATAAATCCAATTTATTATTGCCTAAATATATTGAACAACACAAGTCTTACTATAGGAAGGCAATCAGGAATGATATAAGGTATTCCTAAATTCTAAGTAAATTACGCCTAGAATCCTAACCATTTATCTTTAAGCAAAGTTATCCTATGAATCTTTATCTTCCTTAATATCTTTAACTCGCTAAAGCCCATTCTATAATTACGCCTCTATGTTTAACGTCTTATCATCAACTCACGGCGTTTAGCATCTCAGCTTCCTTTCTCCTTCTTCTTCGCGAATACAAAACCTTCACTATATATCTACTAACTAATATGAATATCACGGTTTCTTCTTGAGAGGATTGGCTATGAAATAACTTAATGCTGGCCCCAAAGATTACCCAAGAGGATTAATAGGAAAAACGTGGTAAAGCCTCGACACGCTTTTAATTCCTATTTCCACAACAGATTTTGCATTTTGGATATAAACTTTAATGCAAATATTTTTTAACAATCATACAGCTATTTTTATTCAATATTTTTTCCTGAGAATTTGAGTTTATTGCGGTATATACTTTACTTCAGTGTTTGATTTGAATATTTGTACAAGAAAGAGAGAGGGGGAGGAGAGAGGGGAGGGAGTGTATGTGTGCGAGAGAGGTACACATTCATTCATTTCAAAAATATGATTAATTTTTTGCCAGCCTTTTTTAACGTAAGTAACCATTTTTAAAGTACTTATAGTTTACTCTGAATTTACTTAATATTGTAGAAAATATTCTAGCAAAGAATTATTTTACAAGTAAAAACAAGTTGCGATATCGCTATAAAGGTGGTTAGATTACCGACTCATGGTGTTGGTGGAGAATCCCCTATGGTGTGCTTAGCTGCTACTTGCTGTCCACCTTCGGTTCTGGAGACTATTCCGCGCATCATTTAGAGCCCTCTCATACAAATCAACTTGAGCCAGTGGTGTAGCGTGGAGATGCAGAGGGGGCCATGGCCCCGAGTGGCGGCAAGCACCAAAATATTTGAATTCAAAAAATATTTCAAACGCCAAATCGCGCCCGCGCGATGAAACTGACGGAAACGAGTGAAAGCTTTAAAACACGCACAGATACAGGAAGTTTATTAGTCGCTATACAATCGCATTCGTTTTTATGTAACTTATGCTTCTGGCAACCGGTACTGTGTGAAGTCAATGATGCTCAAAATTAATTGCAAACAGAGGGATTAAATATCCATGAATGCGCTAAAAAAATACGTGCTTTATAGACCGTATTAGAAGCAAAATGAGAGAAATTCGTGGATGACGCTTTAATATATGCTAAAAGTTTATGTGAAGAGCTTGAAATTTCTTTTGAACGTTCAAGACGAATCAGAAGGAAGCATATATTTGGCGACCGAAGTAAAGATGTTCAGTTATTGTACAAAGATGACTTGGGGCCAGCAATGTTTTCTTCGATAGATAGAGTAACTGCTGAAATTCGAGAAAGATTCCAACAGTTGCAGAATCTAGCGCAAAAATATGCTTTTTTAAGGCCTGAAGTGATATTGAGAATGGGCGAATTTAACTTAGATGAAGCTCCTAGAGACATTAATAAAGAAGAATTTCAACTTGAACGCGTACGTCTACAAGCTTTCGTAACTGCAACAGACCCAGGCTGTAAAAAAAGAACTCACTTGGTCCGGTTCTCTGGGTTTATTAAAATATATTATTAAGTCTAAACTTGGAGATGGCTTACCAAAGATTGTCATAATGTTGAGAATTTTTTTTAACATCTGTCATCAGTAATGCCAGTTGCGAGAGAAGCTTCTCTAAGCTAAAATTAATCAAAAATTATCTTAGATCGACTATGTCCACGTTAAGGCTAACATATTTAGCTATTCTGGCAATTGAAAATGACATACATATTGATAGCTGACAGTTGTATAAATGATTTTGCTATGAAAAAAACAAGGAAAGTGCATTTTTAATCAATAAAAAAAATTTAAAGCTGCTTTTTTTTTTAACTTTTGCTAATTTTCTTGACTAATAATTAAAATAGAGAAGTGGCAAATTTCCGGTCTGTCCCAGGCGGTGAAAACCCACGCTACGTCACTGACTTGAGCAACACCTAACAAAAGGATCACAGCCGGGAGTTATTTTTGAAAAGAAATCACCTGGTTCCATTTACACGTGGCCTAAAGTCCCTCGTTACATTCACCAGTTTCTTTAAAACTGAAAGCAAAAAGTATTAAAAGAAAATAGTGGTGTATGATTCAAACAAATGACTATTCTGAATTTTTGTGTCCTTTAGTACAAATTTTGTTGTTTTTGTATACTATTTATTTGTATTAGACACAATTGGATAATCAATATTTGAGTAAAATATATACAACTATGCATAAACTATGTGAAAAAACTATGTGTAATTCCTGTTAAAACTTTAATACTTGCTTTCTCCTGTGAAAAAAACCAATCTGATTAATAAAGGTTGAGTTTTAGAGCTGATTGTTTTCTGAATATGGCCAATTTGTGGCTTTAAACCCTTTTTGGTGAGTTTGGTCTCTTTGAGCATTCCACCAATATCCCTCAAGTAGATTCAAAGGGTGACGTTAATAAATAATTAAACAATTTCTATCCAGAGCAGTGGCGTATATGAGTACTTTTATGGGAGATTATATTTTGAAAACACATTGACTAAAGCGCCAAGGCGTAATTTTTATGCTAAAAAATATTGACCCATGGGGAGCACCCAAAATACCCATGGCTTAAGCACCCAACTCTTACTCTTGTGCACACCACTAATGAAGTGCTCTTTTTCCATTTTACTCATTAAATTACGGCATGATCATTGTTGTTAAACTAAAAATTTGAAAACTTAGCCAGACAACTTTTCAAATACTAATTGAAGTTCGATCCCAAGCGTCGGCAACCTATGGCACGCCTTCTAGATTTGGCACGTGGTATAATTTTGAGTGGCACACGACAAACAAAGTTAAATCACCCTCCAGACTGTCCTCTCTACATCTCAAGCATTTTCTCTCCTTTCGTTCACTTCATCGCCCCGAGACACAAGTATCGAATACGATTTCAATCGAAAATAGAATTCAGTATGTGCGCTATAGGTTATTTTTTAACTTTACGATATGTTCTTAGTTTTATTATGAAACATTGTATTTCATTTGTTTAATTATATTATGACAATTTCTACTTTCAAATTTAATAAAATAATCTAAAAAAAAATATAAAATAATCTAAAAAAAAAAAAACTTTATTCTCGCTGTTTTTTATACTCTTGGCTGAATGAATATGAATTTGTACAACAAAAAGATCGTGTTTGTACGTATTTTATGTCACGAAAGTGTCGTGTTTTGCACATCAAGTGTACAAAGACATAATTAACCGCGGTCACTCGCGCCTGTTTTTGCTACCGTCGTTACTCGCTGGGTGTAGAGAAAACCCCAAACTTTTAACGCGTGTATTTAATAATGAAAATAAAATTAAGTCATTATAATACATATTTATAAAGTACAAGATGTTTTTTGTATTATGCAAATAAAATTATTAAATTTATTTCATACAAATGAGACTAACATTAATTTAAACTAAACATACAAAATTTTCATTTTAAAACACATAATTTTATATTTTTTCATAAACCAGTATAAAACGTATATACCAGAAACAAAAATACTTTATAATTAATGAGATAATGATTGTAGAAAAATAATATTTTAATCATTTTCCAAACATTCAGAGCAGACTAAATACATATGTTCAACTTCTCGCGGGAGTTCTCAGGCACCCCAGACAAACTTTTGAAGGTCATTACATTCCAATCGTTCTAGAAAGAAGGACTGTGCATCAGACCTGAAGGTTCAATGACCTAAAATGTGCAGCCACACAGAAAAAATTGTGGTTCTGCGCATTCTTTTTAGAATCCTGGGAGGATTTTCTTGTTACTGGGATGTACAGAACACCATGCGCGAGTGATCGCGGGTTAAATTAAACAAAAGTCTACATTTAAGAATTTATATGAGAACTGTTCAATTATAAAGAAGGCTGTTACTGGATATAAGGAACAAGCTGCGTTTCTCGGTCAAACAATTGGCACCAAACCTAGAGATACTGAACGTGATTTTGTAATTCCCCACTGTGTAGCTGTCAAGGTCAAACCTTTCACAGATAACGGCAATATAAAGGATACGTTTTTAAAAAAGTGTTGAAATATTGTTCAGCACTTTACCAAATCTACAAACAATATTATCCCGAACTCAACCCATACCGGCTTTTGTGCGAGCTATTAAAAGACGAATGCTCAAAAATGCAACAACACAGAATTCTGTTTTAAAAGAAACTGTTGCATTTAGCGTTGCTCCTGAAGATCGATATGAATGATATTGCGCGTCTTGTAGTAATTGCATGATATTGTAATGAAGATCGAGTTTATATGTGAAAAATAATGCTGCCTGATTCTTCTTTTTGGGTCAACTAAGTACAGCAGGATATTCTTTCATCATTTATAAATTATTTTGAAAGTAAAAACATTAATATAATTAAATTATTTTGTGCAATTGCTAATGCGCTCCTGCACAATGGTTGGCAAGAAAACAAGAAACTTCTTGAAATTGTCAAACTTTCTGAATATCATATTGAACTTTATGTACTGAATTTCCATTGCGTGATACATCTGGATAGTTTAGTTGCCAAAATTTAGTCACAGCTTTTAATTTATGTAATGAGTTATATAGTTAAAACGCTTAATTTCATAGTTTCTCGTTCTTCATTGGTAAACAGGAAATTTAAATCCTTTATAAGAAATAGAAAGTGAATATGGGGATCTCTCTTCATACAACCATATCTGTTTCCTTAGTCGAGTCAATGTAATAAATTTGTGTAATGCATGAACACATTAAAGTTTTTCATAATGAGAAGGAACAAAATTTTCCCGAATCGAACGATAAAGAATGGCTTCCCGGGATGCTCAGTTATAGCTTAATACTAAAAAAACAAATTTTTTGAATTTGAAAAGGAATATTGGAAAGCCTTTGCCACAAAATAAAATATATTTTCCAGTGATATTAAAACAAGTACCAACAAATACTTCCAAATGTTAAAGCGCTTGCAAATACATCGACCAAAGACAAAGTTGAATTCGAAACTTAACAAATATCACTTTCTCTTGAAAAGTCTCTGTGTGATGTATATTGTTATCTTTCTCTCTATATATTCAGTTTTGAATTTTAACTTATTATAACCAACTATTATTTTATTTTTGCTCAAATGTAAAATATTGTTACATTAAAGTTTTTAAAAGGTTATAAAAGTACCAATGTTTTTTGTGAACAATTTTATTTACATTTTAACTCGATAATTCCCAATTTACATGTACTGTATATATACAATTCCTATTTAAATCAAAGACCATTCACACTGTTTTAAGTGAATATCTCATTCAGAAAAAAAAAAATAAAATAAAAAATTTTAGTATTTTTTATTTTAACATATAATTATCAATTATGATAACAAAATATAAGAAACAGGAGGCTTTTGGTGAAATTTCAGGAAATTACATTTTTTTGGAAAAAATATAAATATAGTCAATCAACCAATATTTTTATAAACATTTTTAAAAAGAAAAATGTATTATCATCAACACTTGACAAAGTAAATTTCAACAAGAAAGAAACTTTATCACTGATAGTTGAGAGGCGTATTTCAAAGATACGTTACTACTCTTGCTTTTAATCAACCGTTAAAAAAATAACGAGATATCGTTATCTTAAACATACAATAATATCCTTTTGGGAAAGAATGGTCTTTTTTTTGAAGCGGAACTTTATTTGATAATGCTTAAATGGATTTTTATGGTAATAAAACTTGAAAAAATGATAAAAATGATACTTTTGAATTTGATATTTCTTTTTTTTGTCACGAAATCAATAAAAGGGGGAAAAACAATACTTTTCAATGAAAAGTTTACTGTAGTATAATGACATGACTTCAGTATATTAAATTACATTACGTCTTATTAATATTTCTTAGTCTTCATCATTGAGTGGTGGACTCATATTTCATGGAATGTATTTATTTATTCCATGAGAAAATATTATACGGTGAATTGTATAGAAGTAATAATCATTATAAATTTTCTTTATTAGGCTTAAAAATTTAACATTTCCCTTCGGGATGTTTTGTAATAG
The DNA here is from genome assembly GCA_019973955.1 of Trichonephila inaurata madagascariensis. Classification (NCBI taxonomy): domain Eukaryota; kingdom Metazoa; phylum Arthropoda; class Arachnida; order Araneae; family Nephilidae; genus Trichonephila; species Trichonephila inaurata. The sequence goes on from BMAV01001059.1 coordinate 56,298, forward strand.
TTTATTCAATGTCTGATGAAATACTTTCCCAATTCAAACTGTTTATCTTTTCTTATATTTTATTCAATTTTCTAGTAAGGAGGGGAAAAAATTTAAAAATAGCATGTTATCGTAATGTAAACAGATATTATATTCATTCCTTTTGATGGGACAGCTTGATAAAAAATAACTTAGCAAATCCCTTGTAACTCGCCAAACAAAATGATGAAAGAATGCTCTTACAATATAATGACATTTGTATTCATTTGGATATTTTTTTTAAAACTGTTGTTATATTTTATACAATTACTGATTCTTTTAATATTTATTTTTCCAAGAAAATTTAGAACTCAAAATGAAGTATGCAAATTGAAGATTATTTGTTTCTTAAATTGATTTCTGTAAGTTATGTGAGACTCGTTCTCATAAAAAAACTACAAGATTGAAATAATTGAATTATCAATTACACAATACCAGTGTTGTACTGTAGCCGTTATTTGTAAGGATTACTCATGTTATTGTTACGCTTGATTAATCTGGAAACCGTGTATAGTTCTTCTTGTCTTGTCTATGGATTTTATGGGTTCAAAAGCCCCAATAACAAGCGAGGTCAGGTCTGGAGCTTGAGGACAGTAAAGAATGTCCTGTGGTGATGTATCAAGTTTAAAAAAGAGATGCAAGAAAGTACTTTCAATCAAAAATATCGTCTGGTGTTAATTGGGTTTGCAGATAATTTCTGCAGATGAGGTAAAATCGGGAATTATCTGGAGATATTTTCATACCTTTGAAGTAAACCCTGCGGAGTCTTACTACTGTAGACGACAAATTTCTAGGGCAATTGAGCTCTAGGATAGTTGGTTTTATGAAACGTTGGTCAGAAATTTTGCGCTTGGCGACCGCGTTTGCATCCTCGGAGGTGGCAGTGGAAGGCTGATTCATGTCCCCAACCTCCTTTGCGAGGACGTCTGCTAATTCATTACCCTTAATGCCCACGTTGGCAGGAATCCACTTGCAGTATACAGAAGTTGGAGGAAGTCCAACCTCTTGAAGCAATGACACCATTCTTCTAATATGGATAGTGCAATACTTGGTACAAGCGATTGTGTACAATTGGAACAATTAATTGAATTTATTTTTAAATTAAGCTATCGTATGTTTAAATAACCGGTACTTTTGAAACGTGTTTTAAATTATTATAAACCAAATTTGGTCATATTTGTGCCTAAAGTGAAGATGAATTATGTTCTGGCTACCCTATTTAGGTTGATTGTGACCATTTAAAGCAAAACATTGATCGACAGAAATGTTTCAACACGAACTGTTGCGTTAGAGTTTGACGTTTGTCAAAAAATAATAATTAATGGTCTGAAACGCATAATTCTAATGTTTAAGTTTAACCGCTAGATGCCCCCCAAAGTGACTGCTGAAGATAAGAGTAATAGATAAGCGGCCTGTTTAGCTGTGCTCAGAGATCAAAGAAAAGATAACATTTTGGACAGAATTGTGATCGGTGATGAAAAATGGGTGTACTACAACAACACAAGCCGTAAAAAGGGGTGGTCAGCACCCGGGGAATCAGCAGGTTCGGTTTCAGGACGAACGCTAACTAACAAGAACGTGCTTCGCTGTATCTGGTGGGATTGTTTTGGAATTATCTGTAAGGAGTAAACAGCAATATACTAATCAAAGTTAGTAATGTCATTCGCGAAAAACGAAAAGAAGAGTTCAAAGGAAAGTGGTTCTCTTTCATCAAGATAACGCTCGGCTACATGTTAGTGCGATGACCAACTGGATGCCCAACACGTTAGAGTGGGATTTGATGCAATATCCACCATACAGCCCAGACTTGACGCTTTCGGATTACTATCTGTTTTCCCATCTGTAGCTGCATCTTGATGGCACAATCTTCCATTCAAATGATGAAGTCATAAAAATACGGTCGCTCGCTTTCTGGATTCGTGCATGCCATAGATAAAAGGATTGAAAAGGATAAAAGGATTGCCATAGGATTGAAAAGCGGCCAAAACGCTGGCAAAATATTGTTGATGTGATTGGAGATTATAATCCTCATTAACGTTGCTAATTGTATATGTATTTATCATTTCACAAGTTTGTTTTGTTAGTAGAAAACTTTTTACTCAACGTAATATGATTTTTTACAAGTTATCTCAATGAAACTCAGTTCTACTGCTGGGCTTTAGAAATGGTATGCATGTAATCAACGTGAAATACTAACTGATATAAATGAAATTTAAAATACCAGCCATATTCTATATAATCAGCTTATTTTGCAGGTCTGTTTTTCCACTTAAGCATGCTAGGCACGTGCCTACTGCTAAAAAAATTGGAGGGAGAAAAAAAAATTAAAGTTTTGTGCAAAGGTACCACCGACTAGCGAATCTGAGAGAACATTTCTACTCATAAGAAAATAGAGACTAACATGAGATCTACCATGAAAAAAAATTAACAGTTTGATGTTGCTATGCACTCACAGAATGATATATTTCAATGAAAATTGATTACAATGATGTCATTAATGATTTTGCAATGATCAAAGCTCGAAGAAAACTTTTGTTGCCGAAGTATAATGACAGCGACTCAACAAAGAATAAGGATGTCTAAAAGTATAAATTAGTAAAGCGATAAGTGATGAAAAAGATAATTAACAAATTGAAAACAGTTCATACAAAATGACTGTAATGGCAAGTGATTTTATTAATTTACAGTAATAATTTACAAAAGGGTGGGTGGTCCGTGGTGCCGTAAGGTAAGAAATTAACAACAGTTGCGAAACCATGCCACTATCCTTTCCTTACGATTGCCATTCCAGGACACGTTCGGTCCATAAGTGGTAGGAAATGGAAAGACTCTTCAAACAGCAAAAACAAAGAAAGGGTTGAGTTGAGTTTGGTGTTTTATGGCGCAAGAGCCAGTTTTGGCTATATTGTGCCATACATTCATAGGTCTGTGGTCTGGACGGGAAAAGAAGAAATTGGAAGACAAGATGGAGGGTCGAAAATAGAGAAGGATCACTGGGGTACCCCAGGGTCGTGACACACGTGTTTACCAAAGATAGTAAACACCTTGGGAAAAGGAAAATATCACTAAGGTACCTTGGGATTGGGACACCCGTACCCAACTAAAGAGGGTGACCCCCTGAGGGGAATAAAGAAAGGGAAAAGAGTAAAGGAAAATCCCTCTCTAACCGAAACTGGATTGATAAAAACTGAAGAAGGCGCTCTGGAAATAGGGTGGGGGACGAAACAATTTGAAGTGCCTAAGACGCATGGGGATTAAAGAAATGGCCCTATTGTTTTGTAGCCAGTAAAGTTGCATTGAAAAAATTCTCAAAATTCTCGTTCCAAAAAACTAAATCTGCGCGCATAAGGAAACACTACTAAGTGGCTATAATAAACGTGGCGTTGTTTTTTACTGCTCAAGGAACTATAAACAGCTCATTTTTCGAGATTATCTATAAGGAAAATTCTTAAACTTATTACAATACAAATTTTAAATAGTTCATTCCTCTATTTAAGCTTTTAAAGGCATTATGATGTCACACACTCAAGCAACCTTTCGATTTTCACTCATTCTTAAAATCGCTATCATCATCAATACATCCCGGTACCAGTTACTTCAGCAGCTCTAAAATTAAAAAAGAAAATAATTTAGTTATTTAACATTTGTCCTTTTTTAAAAAAAAATTAAAGAAAGACACATAAAACTTCTTTTTTAGAAAAAAAATGATTTTCAAAATATAACGCAAATTATACTCTATTTAATGCAGAAATAAATATAAAATTCATGGAAAATTTTATACAAGAACAAACAATGATAAAAAGATGTTACAATTGTTAAGATCCAGATTTTTTCAATTAATTTTGCTTAGAAAATCTAAAGGGATAAAGATTTCTCCCCGTTTTTTTGTCCCATAAGGATTTCGTATAGAAGCCATCATTTTCAAAAGGCAAACAGTTCCTCTATTGACACTGTAGGATGCATGAGAATATAAGATAAAATTATATGATGATGATTTTAAGGAGTTCCTGTTGAATTTTGTCTTGAAGGTATGATTTGGGATGTTTATTAATCGAACACATTGTTGCCGAGCTTTGGACAACTGAGTTGAAAAGGGTTTTTCTTTTCCCAACCCAAATTTTTAAATTTTTTCTTCTGTCATTTGCGGGTTTCGTTTCCCGGAGGTTCTCTGCACATCGTCCTTCTAGGGAGGTAAATATCTTTATTGTACAGTCTTCCTAAGCGAACATTAAAAGATTATTTTTCCAGCCATTGCTGAAATTGATATACGTCTTTGGAAAGTTTCTATTAACATCATAGGCAGTCTCTAGCTGAGATGACGGATTTATTTGATGCAAGCTTCAATGTTGTTTACATCATAAGTTATGATTTATGAGTGAATGATTAAATTAGACTTTGGAAGAGGGTATATCTCGAATCAGTAATGATAGGCTGTTTTGCTATCTAGTGTTCAATTTTCGGGGTTATTATTATCGTATTATTCATTGACCTTAGTTTGAGCATATGATTTGAACCACCTACATGCGGAACACAGACAGATTTGCCTTATTGCATTTTAGACACCTAGACTGAAAAGAACTTTTTTTTGGGGACAGTTCTCGGGTGCTTTTAATTCTAACATTGCGAATTTTGTTTTGCAGAAGAACGTTTTTCTTCTATGATTTTTACAATTTCTTTTAACCTTTTTCTTGTGCTTCAACAACCTTCTATAACTCAAGAATTTATTCTTTCGACATTATATGTTATTTTCAAAGTCATTTTTTTAGAATAACTACTAAAATAAATACGTCATTAGTTTTTAATTGAAAAAAATGTTTTTTTCCAGTAACACTTTTAAAATACTAAGAATTCTAATAAGAGAACAATAACTAAATGATAATTATAGACTTGTCTCGGAACGATTTCGTATAATGAAGCAGTGAAAATGACTGCCATTGTTTGAAGTAATAAATACACGCATTAGAACTATGGAATTAAGTTTAAACTCAGTACTGCATTTGATCCCGAAGCTGTATAAATATTTAACTCACAAAGCCTTCCTTCTGAAGGGAATAAGCCTGTAATACTAAAGAGCATATATATATCCGTTAACTATTACAACATTGCTCCGCAACATTAGACTTCATTTACATTTCATTGTATTTGGCTCGAGAAGGGAATGAATGAGATTGTTTATCAGTTTTGAAACATTCTGGGTGGTTAGTTAACTAATTAATCTGTAATAAAAATTTTCTCATAAATGTAAAAAAATACAAACTTACAGTAGTTAACTTCTAAAGTATATCAAAATGTTAAGCTACCCCCTTTTAACAATGCATTGACCCTTTATAATTTTTGAATCCTGGCCTAGGGAAAGCGATGGAACCGAGTAACACTTATCTAGTTTCTACAATTCGTGGGCCGTGGGTAGCCTAGTGGTAAGAGCATCGGACTCCATACTGGAGGGTCTAGGTTCTATTCCCCAATCCCAAACCCAAATATCCCGAGTACGGGACCATAGGATTGTAAATACCGGTTTTTTGAGCCATTTTGAAATTTTGTAATCCCGGGTTATTTTTTAAATTTAAATACCGGGTTTTGGTATTTACTAAAAACACAAAACACGGGAATAAGCAAAATTTAGATTCTAAAACACGTTGAAACAGTTTACTCCTTGATGGAACGTTTTTAAACCCAAAAAAATCCAATCAAAAAGCAATGATCGATTTAAACCCCTGCAAATTAATTTTTCCTGGTAGGGGAATTTCGACTTAATATCTGGGAACTGATCAAAGGCCTCTAATTCCAATAAAACTGGCTTGGGGGGAATTGGTCGGAGAGATTCTAATTTATTGAACCCAATGAAAACAATACTTTTTATGTTGCAGTCACTGGAAGAACAGACCCCGTCACTATCTGAAGAATTATGTTTTCCCAAATTTGAAAAATCAAAACGGAAGAATGGTACCGTAATAAAAAAATATTTTTTACGGTTTTTACAAAATTATAATGTTTTTTAAAATTAAAAGAAAAAAAAAAACTAACCCACACCAAATTTTAAAATGTTTTACCCACAAACCTATCCACATTCAGAAGAATTTGGGACAGTTATCGAAGATGGGGTTTTTGACACTAACTAAAAAAGAATTGTCCCCTTTAAAAAAAAAATTAAATTTTTTTGACAGCTAAAAAAATTTTTTAAAAAAAAAAAACAATAAGGGAAAACCCGTTTTATCCCAAAAACCCTCCGACGGGGAAATGATTTATTTAAAATTTAAAGGGTTTAGAGGTAAAAAATTGCATCGCGCGCATTGAACCCCACCCCAACAAACGGGGAGATGGGAAAAACGTTTTCGAAGCTGGGACTTTTTTCAAAATTTTAAATTAGGTTTTAAAGGCAATAAACAGCATTATGTTTTTTTTTAAAAAAAAAAATTTTAATAGTACCACTGATTGAAAAAAAGTAAAATTTACCCTTTTTTTTGGGGTTCCTTTTTACACCGTTTAAAAATTTTTAAATTACAGATTTTTTTTTTGCCATATTTACACTCTAATATAACTGGGCAAATATAAAAAAAGAAACAAATGCTTTTCTTTTTTTTTTTTCTAAAAAATTCTACTACCGGTTTTAAAACCCGGGATCCCGGTATTAAAAAAAAAATTTCCGAATACCGGGATTGGGAAATTTTTGGGCCAAAATTGAATCCCTTCCAAGCAGTATGTGCTGTTAAATCAGTTCCCAGGCTTGGGGGGGTTTCCCGCAGAAACTACGGGTGCAAAGTACTGGAAAAAACCCCCCCAGCCATGCCCCAAAATTTGGGGTTGGGAGAAAGGGGGGTTCGCCCCCCATGTGGGAGAAATTTAACCCGTCCCCCAAAAACCCCCGAATTTCCTTTTCCCCTTGGGAGGGGAAACGCCCCCTTGGGGTGGTTGGGGGGAATTAGGGGAAGGGGGATGCCTTAGGGGTCGTTCCACTTGGTTTAAAATTTCCGGTTCCCCAAAATTACGAAAGTCACTTTAAAATTTTTAAATTCCCTTTGGGGGGTTATTTTTGGAGTTCATGTTAAATTAAATTTTCAGGGTTAACTTTTTTCCCCCTTGGGGGGGAAAAAAAAATATTTTCTTTACAAAACAAGGGAAGTTTATGGTAATTTCGTCCTTTGAATTTAAAAGGGGGGAAAATTTGAGGCAATTCCCAAGCTTTCATTGGCAAGAGTCCTTTTAATTTAAAAAATCGCCGTTACCTAAAAGGGTCCTTTTTTTTTCTAAAAAATTTTTGGACCGGCCTTTGAAGGCATTGGGTTTGAATTTGGGGAAACAACTTACACTGTGGTTTTTTTTTGAAAAATGCGGGGTTAAATTTGTTAAAATTTAAAGCCCTCGATTGAAACTTTTAGTTTTAATGGGGTCTATCCGGGGTTTTTCTTTTTTTTAAAAAACCATGGTTAAAAATTTTAAATTGGGGGCCCCCAAAAACCTTGGCTTTTTTTAGAAGGGTTCCCCTAAAAAACCAACTTTTCCCCGCAACCCTTAACAATTTTTTGGGTGTCAAAAAACCCCCGAAAAAAAATTCCCAAAAGGGGAAAATTTACTTTTTGTGTGATTGGAGGTGGAAGTTGTGGCAGCTTTGTCTTTGGTGTTTCATAACTAATATATATAGTAGTAACGTTTTAAGCCCTAGTTAGTGAGAGAATATCTTCTGGTTACAATAATAATAATATAAACATCATAAATCCTTCTCTTTTCTTTTGGGCGGGGTTAGTTTTTTCCAGAGAATTTTATAAGAATAAATAAAGGCTTTTTACACTTTGATTCGGATCCCCTTTATGTATCAGCCTGACATCGCGGATCCTCAAGATTTTGAACATCCCTCGATGGCTCCAAAAACAGGGTAGGGATTTATTTTTCCTCGAATAAAAAGACGCGGCCTCGTTTATTTTAATTTTTTAAACCCTTTTTTTTCCCCTTAAAGTGAGGGGAATCAAGGGCCAAATGAATCGTATTGGCGGTTATAAATTCAGTTTTTTTCTATGTATTTCTGGGTATATATATATATTTTATTATATATAATATATATTTGAAAATACCCCCGTTGTATTAATAGTTATGTTTTTTAAAAAATAAAAAAAATCTAAATTAATATTTTAATCAAAATACATTTCCCTAGTAGCTACTTCTTGTTAAAGAAAATTATATAGGATCAGTCTAAGATGGCACATCTTTCAATTTAATTCACGAGGCCTTTCAGAGCCCTTTAAAGGAGGGAAATCTTAACATTAAAGGAGAGGCCTTTGCAGATCCCTAGAAAGGTGCTGGGGACCCCGATGGTTCGCGGACCGCAGTTTAAGAACCATTTGACGTAAGGGAATGACAATAGCTTAAAAGTAGAATTACTGAATGTTGACGGGAGAGTTGCAAGTTTATATCTAGAAATGATAATAAAACACGTTTAGTTTATTTATTATATAAAATAAGTTTTGTTAGCTATTATTTTTTAAAAAAACTGAAAGACGTGTTTTTACTTTTGGTAATAATGCCATTGCATGAGGGGAAGAGCAATGATCATTTGCTTACAATAATTCTTTTAGATATTTTTAAATATATAAAAAAAAACATTTTTTTAAAAAAATTTTCCGACGGGGAAGTTATCCAAATAAAAATTTAAAATGGGAAAAAATATTTATTTTTTTTTTTTTTGTTTATTTTTAAAACTAAAAAAAATTTTAGAATCGGGGGAATAACAAAATTAATTTTTTGGGTGGGGGATTTTAATTTTTAGATAGGGTTTAAAAGAGGGCGAAGACAACACTGTAATATATTTCTCCCCATACTTCCACACGACGGATATATTATGAGCCAATTAAATTTAATAAAACAGCTCCCCTTCACAAAAAAAAGGAAAAGAGTTTAAAAGGGGGAAATTAAATTTTTGCCCCCATTTGGTCGTTAAGAAATTCGCAGTCTAATTTGCCAGATACAAATATTTGTAAAACATGTAATTTTGTAATAAAAACCATAATTTAGTTTGAGAATAGTAATATCAATAAAGCCCCATAAATTATGCAAGTAAATTGAAAAACGGTTTTTTTATCAATTTTATGCATGTCCCCCTTATAAAAAAAGAAATTATTCCATTTTAACATGTTTTTAAAAAGGGCTTTCCCTTAGAGATAAAAATTAGCTCAACAATTATAAACATCCTTATCGTTTTTGTTGTGAAATAAAGAATAATTTATGAGTGTGAATATACTATGTCTTTTTTTGTTGTCTGGGGTTCTATAAAATGTTTATTAAAATTTTTTTTTTGAAAAAAACGTTGATTATTTTTTAAATATTTTTAATTTGGCCCAAATGAAATTTTATAAAAGAAAATTTTTAAAAAAAACAACAATCAAAACCCTATTTGGGGCATCCCCCTTCCCTTGAAATTTCGGTTAAAAAAAAAATTTTGAAAAATTTTTATTGGAACAAAAAATCAATTCTTTCTGTTTTTCTAAAAAAGGGTTTAAAAATTTTTTTTCAAAGGTAAATTAAATATTTTTTAAATTAAAGTTTTTTACTGTTTTTTAAATCATTTTAATTTTAAAATTTTTTTCTTTAAATCAATTTTAAAAATTTAAAACCCCATCACAAAAAAAATTTTGGGAAAAAAAGAAACTGCTTATTAATTAGTTTGAGACTTATAAATAAATAAATTTATTATTTTTATATAATATAATTATATAAAAAGTATATTATTTTTATATAATATAATTATATAAAAATATATTATTTTTATATAATATAATTATATATAAATATATACTTTTTTTTATGAATAATATATTATTTTTATAAAAATATTATCTTTTTATAAATAAATGTTTAAACGAGATATTTTTCAAAAAAGTTCGAAAAAAATTACGGGTTAATTTCCACATGGAATTTCGTCATTATTTTGAAATTTTTCACATATTACTCCACTAAATAAAAATTAATCAGTTTTTTTTCAAAAAACAAATGCTTTCATTAAATTAATAATAACACAATAAATGGTAAAAAATTGGTGACTGCATCATCAGTAACCCCTTTTTAAAAATTCTTTAAAATAAATTATGTTTAATATTATTGGGGATAAACGCCCCGGTGAAAAAAAGACCTTTAAACAAAAAATTTCTTTCCCCAAAATACAAGCCATAAAGGGCTTTAAGGGTTTATTTTTAAAAAAAAAATTTTGAAATATGATAGGGCCCGAAAAGGAAAAAAAAAGTACATATTTTAAAATTTTCCCTTTTCATGAAACACCCAAACCCCTTGTTTCCTTAACCATTCAAAACGAAACATATATTCAATATGAAAAGGAAATGTCACTGTGCGTAATAGAAAAGTCACATAAATATTTTCTCAAAGTAAAGAACAAAAGATACAAAAAAGCGAGGTGAGGAAAAGATAAGAAAATCTGAAAACATTTGGAAATGTTTAGAATGTTTTAAGGTAAAATGTTGAAACAAGTGGCCCCCGGGGAAAAAAACCTCAAAATTTTATCTCTGTAAACACGTTGTTGAAAGGAAACCCTGGGGAAAGTTGAACATCAAATCGGACTAGCACAAAATTTTTCCCTTTCCCACCTTTTCCCGGGGGTTTCCCCCAGAACGGGGTATCCCCAGCTGGTTATGACGTCAGTCAATCCTGGCTTCCTAGAGACTTTTCCACGTCCCGTATTGAAAGAATGTTTTTGAACACAGTCTGTTTTGGTTTTTGTGCTTCATTTAGCATACTTTTTCCTTTAAAAAATAAGGAAAATAGTTTTGTGAATTCGTATCAATCATTTAGGGGAAAAAGGAATGTGTCATGTGTTTGCTGAGTAAAGTGCTGTGAAGGATTATAGATAATCACATACACTCGTGAATTTGTCACCCCACGTACCTTTTTAAAACGTTTTTTTTAAACTTCCCAGTTTTAGCGGAATCTTTTTAACTCATTTTCCCACTTTTAAAAAAGGTCAGATGAATTCGGAAATTTTAACTTGTTAAAAAAATTGTGTGTGTGTGACAATATAGTAATTTTTTAATGTTGTTCCATTTTACTGACCAGGATCATAAGGATTAACGATTTATCATTTCCAGATTTAATGACTAAAAGGTTAAGTTACACCTTTAGGGAAAATGTTTGCGGTTAATACAAATATTTCTCACAAACTCTTCGATTCGAAATGTGCACTTTTATGTCTTATGCCTGATACAAATTTTAGAAAAATATTAAAAATTTTTTTTGTAAAAAAAATCATTGGGTTTTTTTAACCCTTTTTCCCACATTAAATATCTAAAACTTAGCTCTTCCAGATTTCCTTCCGTTGGCTGGTCCTACATTTCGCAAACCAGACCGTAGCGACGCATTGATAAGATGGCAATGGGTATTCCAGATTCTAAGAAAATGCCGTATTCATGATTAATTCATCAATGAATAAATAATAGTTTAAAAAACTAAAAAAAGCACGCTTTTATTGTAGATTGAACTAAAAAGTAAAAAAAATAAATTATAGTTTGAAAAAAAATTTAAAAAACAAGCTTTTTTTTGTTAAACGAATTTAAAAATAAAAAAAATTTCTTAATATAAGAATAAAATGATTAAACGGTTAATGTCGGGAAAAGGGGAATTGTGGTAAAAGCATGGGGGTGCTTTTTACTCATCTTTTTCACTAATTCTGCATTTCGAATAGAACTAGTAAGGGTTTCAAAAATTGATATCGGAAGGGACTTAGGCTTTTTAAACCCCGATGGCATTAATTTTCTTGTTAATCATCTTCTTCTTATATTAAGAATCATTTTTTACTTTTCAGTTAGATTAACTAGAAAAACGTGTTTTATAGTTTTTTTAAACAACAATTTATTTTTATTTTTTAAATTTTAAGATTGATCAGGAAAAATCGATAAATACTTCTGGTATTGAAAGTTTTATGCATAATCAGGAACCACATTTCATCGGAATTTTTCATCACCCCTTAAAGTATCCGACTACGTTCGGAACCATGATTTTGCAAAAGCGTATAATTGGATAATATTTATGATATTTAGTGTCACTTGATTAAAAATGTACATAAAATTGTTTTAAGAATAGTATTACAATAAAAAATTATTTAAGTACAATATTTTGACAAAAAATGAACATAGAATGACCCATTTTTAAAATATTCTCCTTTTGCGAAAAATGCTTCTATTACTATAATATTTTGCCTGTATATGGCTCAGACCTCTGTACAGAGGCTTAACTAGAATTTTAGAAATGTATAATTTAGAGGTGGGTTTATCCATGTTTTACGACAGCAGAGGGGAGAAATTTTAAGAAAAAAACGCCGATAAATATTTCAATTAGTGGTAACTCTGAAAATAATGTGAATTTTTCAAAAATCATAGTCGGACCTCTGTACAGAGGTCTAATCTATATACGGGCAAAATATTATTATAATAGAAGCATTTTTCACGAAAGGAGAACATTTTAAAAAAAGGTTATTCTAAGTTAATTTTTTGCCGGAATATTGCATTTAAATAATTTTTTTTGTCAAAATGTCCTTAAAACAATTTTATACATTTATTATAATGTAAGTAATACTAAATATCATGAAAATTATCCATTTATGCGCTTTTTTAAAATCACGGTTCCGAACGTAGTCGGATACCTTAAGTGACACTTTGTACATACTTCTCTAACTTATGCAGAAGTCCTGATATCAGTTTGGTCACACCGTTACCTTTTTGAGCGTATTTATTAATTTATTTATTATCATTATTATTTAAAAAAGAAAATTTTTTTTAAAAAATTGAGTAGATCTTTAAAAAAAATTATGTGGAGTAACATGGGAAAAGTTTCCAATCAACAAAAATTCATGTAAATTTAAACCCATAAAATTTTTTTTAAACTTCTTTGATGCACACACTCAAAAAGTTTCTCATTAAAATTATTTATATCGTATCGTATATTTCTTGAATTTTCTCGGTAATATCAGTATTTTTCATTTCAATCAAGATTAGAGAAATGTTTCTAAAATATTTCAAAGCATTGCAATCATGAATAAAGTGGATAAACAATTATATAGAAACGTTATTATTTATTTACAAAAATCTAATTTAAAGTACGATGATATTTTTATGTCATTTTAAATCATTAAAAGGTTTCTTCCAAGTTCTTACGGAAATTTTATTAGTAATTCTTGTCTCCGGTATCATTACTGTATCTTGTGGTTTCTTTTTTTTCATTTTTCAATTCCTACTATTAGTTCACTCTATTCTTATTTTTTATCTACTATTTCGAGTTCAATCTTATTCAAATTTTCAATCGTTAATAAATTACTTTCTGTTCATACATTCAAAGTAGGAATTGACTTAACTTTTTTTTTTATATTACTTGTTTAATTACTACATTTTAAGATTACAACGCGCTGTTAAATTATCATCCATATGTAGTACATTTTAACTCTTTCTGCAATTCTTTCTTCCTTCTTTTTTCTTTGAAAAAACACATGAGCTTTGAACAGAGATTCGATATCGCGATGAGCTTGTTTTTCGCAGTTCATGATAAGGGAGAATCACTCCTCTCCTCGAGTTAAAAATAAAAAAAAGGAAGCTACGCGAGATTAAGCCGCCAAAAGAGTAAATTGTTTTGACCTGAGATAAACATACTTTTTCCGAATCGCTTACATCATAATTATGATATTAAAATCTGTGAAATGAGCTTGAGTGTAGTCATTCGGAAAGTTTAAGGTCAGTCAAGCTGAAAACTGAACAAAAATTATGGAGGATTCATCACGCTAAATTTACTCACTGAGTTCGTCAATAAAATACCTTACAATTTTTTCGTTCTTTTATTTTTTGAATACATCAAACATAAGTTTCTTTTAATTATTCTCTGCTGCTACAGTCTCTTTTCAAAGACCTATATAAATGACATATGTGATTATTATACCGTAAAATCCGGCGTATAACATTCACTTTAAACACAAAAAATAAGATCGAAATTTAAGGGTGCGCGTTACACACCCAGTATAAAAATGAGAGCTGTTTTAAAAATAACAAGTAATATAAAAAAATATAAAATTTAAGTCAATTCCTACTTAGATCAACAAAGAAAATTTTTATTTTAGCTACTTTTTATTAAATAGTTACAATTAATATAAATATGTATATACATATAACAGAATCACAATATTAAGTGGTACTTAATGTTTATTAATTAGTATTAAAGTATCGTATTGTCATCCAAAACAATCATGTGGTCCGTCGCCAAAAGCCCTCGAGTAGCTGAACAGTGCGACGTTAATATTCAATCATCAACCAAAACAATCTTGTATATAAAATTTCAGTTCAACTGAATGCTTTAAAACGTGAGACAAAAAAATCTTTTGAAGTTTTGACACAAGTCGCCAAAATTGCCGCTAAGTCGCCAACGTGGCTGTACTTTGTAATTCTTTAAATAATTAGTTTTAATCAATTAATTTTTATTAATTATATTTAAATTATTGTATTGTCATCCAAAATAATCCTGTATATAAAATTTCAGCACAATTGAGCGCTTTAAAATGTATTTTATTAACGATTGAAAATTCCACCAAGATAAATAAATAAATAAATAGATAAATAAATATATAGAGAATGTGAGTTAATAGTAGGAATTGAAAAATAGAAATGATAATAGAAAAAAAAAATTAGACTTCTATATTTATTGAAATACTGTTTATTTAAAAGAAATGAGACATTCCTTATGAACTTAAAAGGTTGTAGTTATAGAAGTATACTAGAATTTTTTTAAAGCTTGGAACAATACTTCAAAAATAATTGACTTAAAAACAAATGAGTATTACACACATATATTTCAGGTTTCTTTGTAAAGCAGGGGGTGCGCGTTATACGGCGAATATACCGAAAAATTTAAAAAATGCAACTTGAAAGTATGGGTGCTCGTTATACGGCGGTGCGAGTTTTACGCTGGATTTTACTGTAAATGACATGTATATGTGATGTTTGATTTCAGGGGAAATAAATTTGTGTGTGTGTGAAAACATGTACTTTAATACTTTTATGGATAATTTTTTATTTAACCCTTTATATACCGACGGCACTTATAAGTACCACTCACTTTAAAATTACATAGAATAACCATTTTTACGAATATTCTGAAGATACTTAGCAGAAATATTCTTTGAAATCTACTCTTCCAACATATATGGCAGCATGGGTTCTATGATGAGTATTTTAGCGGGGAATGCGAATAGATTTATAGCAGAAATAACGTTTTCAGCTGACGGCGTTTTCAGTGGATTGCGAAGATTATCATTTTTGTCCTGAAAAAATAGTTAATGTCAAAATTTAAATGTCTTTTTTCGTATGTTAATGAAGACATTAGAAAACGATTTGACTATATATTTTAAGTGAACAGTGTATATAATTAATTTTACAGTTGAATATCTTTAATTAATTAATTAGCTCTAACTAATTAAATTTCAAAAAGTTGAGTATTTTGTTTATGTATATCCCTTAATTTTCAATGTATTGATTCAGAAAAAAATTATTCCATGAAAAAAACTGCAGTAAATCATAATGCGGTACATAAAGAGTTAAAGTATATTTTGTAGCTATTCTGAGGAGAAAGTTTAAATTAAGAAATTCTATCACAAATATCTGTTCAAAAAACTTGATTAATAGTAACATACTTCGAGAAATATTTGATAATAAAAATAGCTAAGGTCAAAAGTTCGATATTGAGAGCCGTTTAAGTGGCATATTCTTTTCAAACGACGATATAATAATAATTGATTACGTTATGATGTATTTCTTTTAATAAAAACATAATTTTTATTACATTGCTATAATAGTGGTTAATAAATCTAATTTAATTACAAAAACCAATTTTTTAAAAAATTATGTCTAAGTTAGTAATTAGGATTTAAAAAATACTTCAGTATGTTAAGTAATTCGCTTCAATCAGTCATTTCTTTAATTCGTTACAAGGCAATGGGAAGTATACTGAACACCAACTTCATAAATTCTAGGTTTTCCTATTTAATTTATAGTTTCTATTGCATGCTACTAACCCCTATATCTATTTACAAAAACATTTATACACATTTGTGGTATTTGTTTCAAACTTATCCTTGTTTTCATAAATATCATGGAAAGTAATATGCATATATAAATTATTAATATCATCATGAATTATGAATATAAATTTAATCTATCTTGTAATCCTTTTTTACTTATCGTAGTGATTACAAAACATATTATAAATTTCATGTAGAGAAATGTAAAAAGAAATTAAAAGAGCATAAGACGTCCTGCCTTTAAACAGCATGCAATGGATGATGTAAAACATATTTTTCACCAAAAAGTGTTTTAAAAATTTAAAAATCAAGTTAACTTTGTATAATAAGTCCAACTTTATATAATAATTCCAATTTCAAAAATATTTTAACACGCCATGACTAGAAAAAAAAGTAATTAGGATTTTAAGAAGTACAAAGGGTTAAGGTATCCGACTACGTTCGGGGATCCATGATTTTAAAAAAGCGCATAAATGTATAATTTTCATGATATTTAGTGTCACTTAGATTAGAATACATGTATAAACTGTTTTAAGGACATGACAAAAAAATTATTTAAATACAATATTTTGGCAAAAAATTAACTTAGAATAACCTTTTTTCCAAAAGTTCTCCTTTTGTAAAAAATGCTTCTATTGTATTAATATTTTGCCTGTATATAGCTTAGACCTCTGTACAGAGGCTCAACTATGATGTTTGAAAAATTCAAATTATTTTCAGAGTTAGAACCACTTGAAATAATTATTGGCGTATTTTCTTAAAATTTCTTCCTTCTGTTTCGTAAAACATGGATAAACCGACTTCCAAGTTATGCATTTCAAAAATTCTAGTGGACCCTCTGTACAGAGGTCTGAGCTGAATACAGGCAAAATATTAATAGAATAGAAGCATTTTTTACAAAAGGAGAACATTTGGAAAAAAGGTTATTCTAAGTTAATTTTTTGCCAAAATATTGTATTTAAATAATTTTTTTCTTTCTCATAATGTTCTTCTAAGTGACACTAAATATCATGAAAATTATACATTTATGTGCTTTTTTAAAATCACGGTTCCGAACGTAGTCGGATACCTTAAGCCATGTTTTTATTAGCACAATATTTTTTTGGGACCAACAAAATTTATTTAGCAGTGAATTTTGGTTTTTTGTGGTAGTCCAGTATTTACATTCTATATTCGTACGTTTTCTGATAAGTGATGTTCAAAATAAAGTCAAGAACTCAAATTCGAATTACTCCTCTCGTGATGAATGCTGGGAGCACTGCATGCTGAGTGAAACGAGGCGAGAATGTCATTGAGTGATTTGGAAGTTAGGAAAGTATGGTATGACAGTGATTTAAGATTACGATTTTTTTTTTCAGCAGTAGATTTCGTGTAGCTTTAGTAGAAGGGTAAGCAATGAAATGCTCTTGGGAAAATTTTTATGCATCCTGATTATATATTACACACAGACTGAAACTAATAACCCTATTGTCCGTATATCGTGCAAGCGGCAAGTTAACAATCAGCAATCAAGGTCATGCACCAATGCACTTGTCTCTTGGCATATAGAAAGATTTTGTTTTCTTGCACACATAGTAATATGTAATCGTTCTACAAACTATTGTAGCTTCACTTATTTTGAATATTGGCTACCATATCTCACGCAAGATAATCTAGGTTCTAACAACCAAATATATATCAAATTGATCAGAAGGATTTTTTGAGTATAATCCATCATGAGTAATTGTGAAAGAAATTATTGTTTTCATGAAGACTAGAATGAACAATTATCTATCAGAGGGACCGAAAAATTATGTCGTTTTTTTACAGTAAATTCGAATAAATAAA
Source organism: Trichonephila inaurata madagascariensis (assembly GCA_019973955.1). NCBI lineage: Eukaryota > Metazoa > Arthropoda > Arachnida > Araneae > Nephilidae > Trichonephila > Trichonephila inaurata. The sequence goes on from BMAV01001059.1 coordinate 74,191, forward strand.
TTTCTTACAAGTTTTTCTTTTTAGTCAGTGATGTAATCACTCTCGTTGGCAACAACCTTTTGTCATCTAGTGTGCAAATTTTCAATGCCGGATCGATAAAAATCAATTGGTTTTTCAGTAAAATATCTGGAGATTTCATTTTTCATATTCAAATTTTGAAATTTTTTGTTTGTTAAGAAGTGTTGCATTGAACGGAATAAATGGAAATCCGTTGGCGTAATGCCAGGCGAGTATGGTGGGTGAGGCAATACCTCCCACCCCAATCCATTAATTTTTTCCAGCGTTTTTCTTGCGCAGTGCGGTCTTGCATTATCGTGTTGCAAAATAACGCCTTTTCTATTGATAATCGCTGGATACTTTTCAATTAATGATTTATTTAGTCGATCTAATTGTTCACAATAAAGGTCTGTATTAACAGTTTCTCCAGGTTTAAGCACTTCAAAATGGACGATTCCACAAATACCCCACCAAACACACAAAAGCGCCTTTTTTGGATGTAAACCTGGCTTAGCAGTCCTTTGTGGCGGTTCTTTTGGAGAGAGTCACTGCCTTTTGCGTTTTGGATTATCATACAGGACCCATTTTTCATCTGCAGTGACCAAGCGATCAAAAAACGGTTCTGTATTGTACCGTAGAAGCAATAAGTTGCATGTCGTTGATCGGTTAGCTCTGTTTTCTTCAGACAGATTATGCGGAACCGAAACACCCGCTCTATTTGTTTTACCAATCTGTTGCAAATGTTTTTGGATGGTCGACCAAGGTTGGCTAAGAGCATTTGACAGTTTCTCAAATGTCTGACACGGATTTGCTTCCACTTGCGCCTTAATAACTCCATTGTCTAAAGTTGCTGGTCTTCCTGATCGATGTGAGTCGGAAAGATTGAAATTACCAGATCTGAACTTTGAAAACCACCTTTGGCATTTACGAACATCTAAGGCACTTGGGTAAACTTTGCAAATAATTTTGGTAGCAACTGTTGCATTACTACCCTTGTGAAACTCCAAAAGTATGCAATGGCGGATATGAATCTCTTCTGGTATTTGGCTAGCCATTTCACTCAAAATGGGGAAAGAGAATTCAAGATTTACGTTTTCACAACTAAACAAGTCACTTTAACTTTGAAATGTCTCTGGCACGACTTTCAACTACGCAATGAATTCATAAACGGTAAAGCAGCATTGACATGCGCAAAAACGACATTACTTTTCGGTCCCCCTAATATTTCAAAGACGAATGTATCTGTTTTCTGTAAAATAATACCCCGGTGATCTCCAGGAAAAGAAGCAGCGAAAAATATACCGGGTGGGCAAGAAGTCTGCATAAACTTTAAAAGCTTATAAAACCCGGAAAATTAAACAAAATAAAAAAATGGTTTGCAGTTTTAGCATCGATATATATATAAGTCACGGGATTTTTTTTAAGATAAAAAAAAAAAAAAAAACACCTGCCAACAGTTTTGACGCGGGTTACAAAGGGCCAATTTTGAAAATATGTATATGACACAGGTGATTATAAATACTGATGCTCTTGACCCCAGATCTAATTCTCCCCCCAGGGCAACAAAGGTGAGCAAGGATGTTTTGGGTAGAAAGTAAAAGGGCTTTGTAGGTTTGAAGCTGTTTTCATGAAAAAAGAATGGGCGCCGTTGCATTGCGTAAATTGGGGCGAAGAAAAAATGTGAAAAAGAGGGCCTTCAACAGTTGCACGCCTCGTAAAGCTTGTTCAGTGGTTTGAGGAAATAGGATTGCTCGAGGATCGTGTAAGATCTGGACGACCAAGTCTAAGAATTATTAGCAAACGTTCCCAAGTTTACTTTTGGCCTCCTCGGTCTCAAATCTGACTCCTATAGACTTTTGGTTTTGGGGGAAAAAAAAATTTCCCCCGGGTGTATTAATCCCCCCAAATCAATCTGTCGGTTAAAAGATGCGAATCACCGAGAGCTGTCATGCATACAGGCGGACTTTCCCACACTCTCCCGTTCCCGGATTTGTGGCATGTTTGGGGCTTTAATCCCTTGTAGTGGTGGATATGTGGAACACATGCCGCTGTAAATAAATGATTTGGTAACGTTATTTCTGTTATTTACGTGTCTTTTCTTTCATTAATGTACGAAACGCCACCCATCGTTTGATTTTTGAATTTTTTTTCCTTTTTCTTATCTTGAAAAAAACCGTGACCTTTTCGATCTAAAACCCGCAAGCTGTTTTTTTTTCATTTTTTTTAATTTTAAAAGGGTTTTATAAATTTTTGGTTTTTTTGGTCTTTTTCCCCCCCGGTTTTTAAATGTTCCCTTTAAATTTTTTAATGCCGATTATTCTGTGTGCTCCGAAAAAAGAAAACAGACATCTGTCTGAAAGTCAGCAATTACCAAGCAACAAAGCACTTGAGCAAAACCTTTGGAAGATTTTAGCGTTGCAACATTTTTTTTTTTTTTACATATTATTTAAAATCCTTTATTTATAACCCAAGAGAAAAAAATCATATACTGATAGGAATAATAATAATAAAAAGCACCACATTAGAAACTTTTGATTTGTTATTATTTAACGGGCTTTAAAAAAAATCAGAAAAAAATTCGGCTATAAAGGACTAACAGTTTTAAACTCGAACAGTAATCAGAAGAATTGATGCTATTTAATAATAGGATTTAAAAACACAATTTTCAAATGATGTGAAAAAAAGGCATTTTGTTTTCGGTGCAATTGGATGAATCAATTGACGCAGTAGGCATAGTAGAGTTATCGATTCGTGAAAATTGTGATAGATGACTTTTCTACAAAAAAGTTCTTTAACCCTCCAAGCGGTCTGCACGTAAAATTCCTCCATTCCAGATATGCTTTTTCTGCCTTCAAGCAAGATTCCCAAAAACGGGCCCGGCCCATTCTCAAAAAAACTGCTTTTAACCGCTTTTGAGAACCCCACCTGAAAAACAAAAAAAAATGTGCGGTGCATTTTTGGAACATCTCCCGAATGGCAAGGGGGCTTTAAGTACGGGGCCCCAAAAAAAGGGGGAAAATCCTTTCTAAAGAGGCGCAGAAAAGGGTTTTTTTCATTTTAAAAATTTTTTTTAGCTACTAATAAATGGCAACTGGTTTTTTAACGTTTACTTTGAAACACCACAAAGGGGAATAGGCGAAAGGGTCCAATTTAAATTTTTAACTCAAACAAAATAAAAGGACAGCACCTGAGCTGGCTCTCTACCATCCAACTTTTTGGAAGAGGAAAATAAACATGTGTAATTACTTTCTTTTGCTTACTGATGTGCGATGGTCATCAGGAGTAAAATACTAGAACAAATTACCAATTTTTTGCTGAAACTAATTATTACTTTTTCACTATGGGAATGAACAATACGAGCAATTTAAGATTCGGGATTTTTAAACGATGTTTCGGCCAAGTTAAAGGATTTAAGCAAAACGTTGCAAGGTAAAAAATCAGCATACTGCTGAAACGATAAGTGCAATAAATTTTAAACAAGGTTGTTAACTTTTTCTCGAGGGGTGAAAGTATAAACAATTTTCAAACAGGCATAATTCTTTTAAATTTAAATTAAATAATTCGAATCTCTTACACATTATTTACCAAGGATTATGGCTTCAAAAAAGTACAAAATGTTTGAAATATAATCATAATTTAAAAAATTATATGAAAATCTGTAATAAATAGTAAATATTTTTTGCGTTTCACACGATATTTTCGAAAATTGTAGCATCTGATGTATAAAATTTTATAGAATTATAAAATGTATCATATTCTTTAAACCCTACATCATTTAAGAATTATATATTTTGTGTATTTCAAAATATTTGAAAAATATTGAGATTTTTTAAAAACATTTTGAAAATTTAATTTTTTTATTTTTTAAAAATATAACTTATTATTCTACTAATATAAAACTACTACAGTGTAATAATGATACATTTAACTATATAAATCATTTTATTGCTAGTACTTACAGCTATTATTTTAGAAAATAGCATGCTCAACGTAAAACTTAATTAATATTTCTTATAGAAATGTTTCTTATTTTTATATGTTTATAATTTTTTAAATTATGATTATATTTTAAACATTTTATGCTTTTCTGAGGCCCCATTCGTTTATAAATAATGTTTAAAAGATTCGATTTATTTAGTTTTAATTTCAAAGAGTTATATGTATTTAAATATTGTTTATATTTTCAGCCCTCTAGAGGAAGTTAACAACACCCCTGAGATCTCTTAATTAACAACACTGTGAAAACACAGATTCAATAGAAAAGAACTCATTAATCTATTTCTAAATTTTCTTTGTAAATTTTATAAAATTAGAATTTTTCATATTTTTAAAATTCTTTTTGATATATCTTATCACAAAGCGTCTGCTACAATCGGCAAATATTTTGACCTTAATAATACGATTGCAATAGAGTGTGAGAAAGAAATTGATTTAATAGTGCGTCATAATGATAGCACTAACATGTTGCGGAACTAAGTACATAAAGATAAATTTACTATTTTAAGAAAATATCTTCATTTTGCCTCCAAATATAACTGTTTTCATATATAAAAATAAAATGTCGATCAAAGTTCATGATCATATTTCAGATAATTGGTTAAGAACATGTAATTTTCTAACAAATTTCTAATCACAACAAACTGGCAGAAGTTCATAATATCAAATGTCACACTGTTTCGGATTTTGTATTTGTCATTGAACTTCTGCAGTTATAATTTAAAAAAGAGTATTTTGTCTAATTATATATGTATCTTAAAATAAAACCGTAAATATTTTGAAGTTTTTCTTCATGCACTTCCCAATAACTTTTGAAAAGAGCAAAAATCATTCGTACAAAACCAATATATAACTTTATTAAGTATTGAAATTTCTTAAATTATTATATTGATTTTAAAATATATAAAAAAATTATACTGAAAATAAATATGTATTGTATTTGATTTGTTCAAACAATTTTCAATATATTTCTTCTCTTTTTTTCCAGTTATAATCCAAAAATGTCGATATTGCATTTTAACATACCATATCTGAATAATTTTCTTTCCAGAAATCCCACTTACAAAATACTAAATATTATACTAATAATATATTGTATAAAAAATTGAGATTTGTAATTATTTTAAATTACTCAAAAATATCTGAAAGACGCTGTATTTCAACATTTTGAAAAGTTTTAGCGTTCTTTATAATTTAAAAAAAGAAAGCTTTTATTGTATGAGACAGATTATGTTTAGAATTTTATTGAAAATACATTCTCTCGCTTTATTCCTTTGAACTTTTTTGATCTTTTAATTAAATGTTGGCTTTATCATTCATTGAGAGAAAAACCATTAGTAAATGTTTTTTTTTCTTTGATGTCACTCCCAAAGATATGAAATAATTTTATCTCATTGGAATAAAGCATTTTCTTTTCTACTTCATTGTATGCGGGTATACGTTACATGATTCGCCTTCTCGTTTGGTTTGAATTCAAACTCAGCAAATGTTTCATTCGGAAGTGGAAAATGAAAATGCGTAAACAAAGACAAAGAGTACATACGTTGACAAAACCGTTTTTATGCAACTCGTATGATAAATAAACGGTGTAAAAAAGACAAGTACATAAGAAAAATGGGGTATCGTTATTCGAGTTTGTAGTTCAGAATAATAACTGTCAGGCAAATTTAAAAGCTACGCATATTAACTTGCAGATGTATAAGAATGTGATACGTATAAAAGCTCAAAAAAAAAAAATTCTATTCCAGGAGAAGGAACAGTAAATTTGTAGTAGATTTTTTTTGGGAGAAATAAAGTCGTGTAAATGCAAGAATTCTTTTGTAATTACAAGACTTTATTCTATTGTTTAATTTGAAGACTTACTGATTAAAACAAACCAAAAATGAATAAGATTTATATGATTTTGTCGAAAAATTAAGCTATTTAATTAAAAAAACTATTAATAGATTCTTGTTGTAGTACATTCTCACATTAATAATATTTCCTACAAATGTTTTGGTAGTTCTGTCCAGAAAATTAATATTAATGCCATAACGGGTCTATTCATGTTCTTCCCACTAATAATCCTCTTAGGGAATAATGGTTCTTTAAATATTATTCTATTGAAAACTTTCCTCAAAAGAAGAAGATGCGAATTTTCAAATCAAGGCTTGTATTTAAAGATTAACTTTCAAGCTCAGAAGAGGGTGATGTTACAAGCTAAATGGGTACAAGTAGTGATTAACGTAAAACCAGGCAAGAGCGTTCGTAGATTATTTGATTAATATTAAGATTGACGATTTGGTCAATTAGAGCTGTTTAAATTGGATTATAGTGTTGGCTTGAATTAGATTACTTTAGAACTTACCTTCAAATATTTAGAAGGTGTATGACCAAGACGTGATAAGAGTAAGCGATCATATTTATAATTATATCTCCAATTATCTCGTCTACCTCGCTATTGCTCCCATATTTATCTATTGGTGCATTTCTTAACTGGGGTTGTTGAAATTTGTGACGTTGTTGAGAATTGCTAATAAATTGAGTTTGTCTTGACTATGGCTAATTTTCCTTCTAATCTTTGTGTACTAATGGATGGGAGCGGCCATCCATTACAATGCCTTAAAATCACTCATAAATGGGTAAACAGCCTAGTTTTGAGCCAATGCCTTTCTCTGACGATTTTTCCATAGCGACATCTGATTGATCTTTGAACCCTGTTCTTTTCATTTGCGAGAAAATCATATTCCACCAAATCAGCCTAACTCAACCGCGGTCTTTCCCACTTTCTGGTTCCAGTAGGTCTAAAGAGCAATACCTTTTTTACTGTGTTGTCATCATGCATTCAGATCACATGGATCGTCCAGGATCGTCCATTTCTTTCTATTCATCCTAATGCATTTAACAATGTGATGTTGTTTGCATATCCTGTATAGTTCAAAATTGAATCTTCTTCTAATAACCATTTCCATTTATACCACCAAGTACACCCCCTAGAATCTTCCTTTCAAAAATTATCACTGTAGTTTCCTCCAGTTTTGTCATTGTTCAAGTTTCAGACTTATATGTAAAGAAGGGTCTGACTAGTGTTTAAGTCTATCACATATGCCTTAAAATATATAACATAAAATATGTATTAGATACAATTAATGTTTTTATTCGTTATTTTATTTGTTTAGTGTTTCAAAATAAAAATTAATTCGATTAAAGTATCCGACTAGGTTCGGAGATAAGTTTTTCAAAAATTGATTTTCTGTATAATTTTATTGTTTTAAAAACATAAATAGGCTTAAAAAGTCATAACTATTAGATAACTAACATGTATCACCTTTTTTTCGAAAAAAAAATTATTTTTTAGAAAATTTAGCAAAATTTTTAAAATAAAGATAAATTGCACATTATGCAATTTTAACGTCATTGATATACTTCTTGATCCCTCTGAAGTGTCAGAAATATTTTATTAGCATGTAAATTTGATGGTCATGATTTTTCGTCAAAATTACTGCTTGTTCTAAGCTAAAAAATGTGAAAAAATGTAGCTGTCTTAAAACACTTTCCCCTTTAATGAACCCATGGATAAATTTCATTGCATTTGATTGGGTCATTTAGAAAATATCCCGTTTTTCGTGCACAAATTATCATAAAAAGTTCATTCTTCAAAAACGAATTAAAAAAAAAATTTATTAGTTAGATAAAGTAAATGCTTAAAAAGAACTTAAAAAATCTCTAGTTTTATGTATTAGTCCTTTTCCTCAATAATTAATTTTTTCCCCAATGACCCAAACAACACCAAACATCAAACACCTAAAAGCATTTTTCAACCTATCGATACCCCCAAGTTGAAAAATTGTAAAAAATTTTATATTAATTTTTTAGTAGTAGCACCCAAAAGGGTTAAAGAATTGTTTTTTGTCAAACATATTTTTTATTTTATTCAAATAAGGGATCAAACCCTTTTTTTTTGGACTGGGTAAAATTTAAAATAAATTTCCAACTTGGGGAAACTAACCCTTTGCAAGAAAGGGGTTTTCATAGTATGGCAGGTTACACGGGTCATAGGTTCGCCATCACTGCTATATATTGTCTTTTCTTTTTCGCATACACACAGCAATTATCTTCTTTTTTCAAAATTTTATATAATAATTGTCGCAACTATCACACTTTTCCACCCTTTCCTCCTAGTACAAAGATATTCAATTATCCTTCCGTTCCTGAATACACCAGATAATACTCCACTCTGTGCTGTATATTCAACTAGCGTGCGTTAAACTTAATTAAGATTCCTCATTTACGTAAGTATTTATCGCTCCCCGAAATTAATATGAGGTCGAGGCTGTGAAGGCTCATTAATGCAAGCGACTCAATCACTTGTTCAATCGGACCCGTTGATTAGACTCAATCGTAATCGCAGTGTCGCAGGGAATCACGTTGTGAGAGAATGGTATAAATAGTAATTAATGTAATCGGCGTCCGTAAACGAGTCTTGGCGTCGTTTTGACAATGGGAAATATTCAGATCAAAGAACATGATCACTGTAACGTAATCGGCGAGAGCAGCTGTTACTTAAAGCTGTGGGTGGAGACGATCGTTCGTTTTGTCATGCGCGCGTAACCCACTTTTAAGGCTGGAAACAATGGGTTTTGATAATGCGACATTCGAACTCGCGTTCTTTTAAAATGAGACTTTCTTTATCGGAGCTTTAGAAACAATAGATAGGAGCTATACTGAGTGTAGTTTAGTTGGGGGGAAGGGTTGATTTGGGCATTTTTAACGGGGTGTTTATGCCGGTTTCTATTATGTAAGAACATGGAAGCGTGTTAGACAAACGCCTTGTTTAATTTTATGTCTAGACATACGAGTAAACTTTGGATTTTAACTACCTGAAACAATTTAAGAGTTTGTTTTAAGTTAGTAGTTATGACAGAAAATATATAAGTTCTTTTGAAATTACGTTATTTGATTTTATAATTGCTTCTCTTTTGGACAAAATAAGAGTATATAGATAATAAGAAAAAAAGTATTTCTGAAACCTTTTTTGGATGAATTTAAATTAGTATTTCCTGCCGGGCAATGAGCAGAAATAAAAGCAAGTATGATATGAATAAAAACAAGAAATATAAAAAAAATTAAGTCAATTCCTACTTAGGTTCCAACGAAAATTTTTATTTTAGTCACTTTTTATTAAATAGTTACAATTAATATAAATATGTATATACATATGACAGAATCAAACTATTAAGTGACAAAATAGAAAGCGAATTTCCTTACAATTTTCCATTTTCCCTTCTATATATGGTGTTGGGCTATTTTTGTTTGTTTTTTTACTATTTATTCAATGATTTAATTTTTCTAATAAAATAGAATAGTGAAAAGAAATGACATTGTAGAATTAGGGCCCTCCATGTGGGAATTACCCTTTTTGGGAAAAAACCTGTTTAAAAAAATAACTATTTTATATATATTTTTCAATCTAATTCTTAAAAAGAATTTAAACAAACTATTAAAAAAATATTTAAAACCTAAAAGAGGAAAATCAACACATTGGAAAGGAAAAACACAAAGACAAACCGGAAATTAAAATTATAAATGGGTGCTGCAGTATTATAAACATTCTGACTTAAAGCTAATATATAAAAAATTTTATATAAAAGTGGGTTGAACATGTTTTTGCCAGCCAACCTTCCCCCTTTATGTTAATAATACTGAGCAAAAACCTATCGAAAGTAATGGATAGGAATATCTAAATCCATTTCAAGATAGAGGTAACTTACCTAAAAATTGCACTTAAAAAAAATGCAGAGCCCGCGCTAAATCTGAGTGCAATAAATAAGTTATTGCCAGATTCTGGACCCTAATGCAGATTCAAAGCAAGTGAATGGCTGAAATATAGCACTTAACAAAAGTATAAAAAGAATAGAAATAAAAATTAAAAGAGAGTTACAAATTACCATAACTTTAGTGACTCTAGAGTATATATGAATTAAATAATAATAAGAATTTTAATCTAATATTAGAATATGGAGGTAACTATAACTAGGAAATATGATAAATTTATAGTAATAAACTATTATTAATCTAAGAATTTTTAGTCCTTGCTATTTCGAATAGTTTTATTCATATAACTATTAATATAATCGATTTGGGTATTCCTGATTTAAGCAATATTTAGTAAAATGTTTATAGTTATTTATTATTTCTGATTTTTTTGACACTAGAAATTTATTGCCTTGTATGTAATTAATAACAATATTTCTGAATATAGAAACATGTACATTACTCTCCCAATGAGGAATATATATATATATATATATATATATATATATATATATATATAGGAGAGAGTGAACTAATAATAGAGGAATTGAATAAGTACAACCTCCTGGCTGTAAATTTTTAGAATTCATACAAACGATATATAAATGATACAACGACTTAAAAATATCAAATAAGCATCATTGCTTCATATTCATCTTTGTTTCGTACAAAGTGTCATTCAAAGAAGACATTAGCATTTGATTAAATTTAGAGATTGATAGATGTTTCCCATAATTCTCGAATTCGGGAAAATAATCATCCTCCATTTGACATATTGCTGAATATTTCCGAAAGTTTACAAATGAATTATAATTTGTTTTGTTGATTAGTTAGTTTACATAGAAACCTTTAAAATCTAGTTTTGTTGAATTAGACATTCTATGGATAGACATAGAAAAATATAATACTTTTTTTTTCGAAAAGAAGGCATATTATAATTTTCAGTCACGTAGCACATGCCGCACTCTAAAAATAAGTTTCATCGAAGATAGTCAATGAAACCGATGTATTTAAATATGCAGTTGAGATAAAAATAAAAACATATCTAACAACTGAGAAAAAAATTTAAATATTCCAGAAAGAAATGTATCTTATTTATGTAAGCATTTGCCTTAATCAAAATTGCAGTGCTTTCATTTCGTTCGTGACATTTCTAAAGATAGTAACTTTGCAGTCTTTTTACAAATGTAAACATTTATTGTCAGAAATTGGCAACAAATGAAACCTTTCTATGTGTAACTCTTTTGCTCTAATTTTAATATTTATTAGCTCTAATTTAGTATTAGCGATATGTTCCCCTCTTTTCAAATAATAATGCAATTTGTGTATGATTACATGTACAATATTTATGAAATAAAATATTTAGGATCTCAACATGAAACTCGAAGTTTATAGTATTATTTTTTCTGATTTATGGTACGAACTATCTTTTTATGTTGCATAAATGCAAGGCAATTTTCTACATAAAGTATTTTACACGTACAGTTCGGGAAGGTATCTATCACGAAAAAACAAAATAAGATCTATCTATCTATACAGAGTGGCTAGGCCAAAAGTATCCAAAAGTTATGACTTATTTTTTCGGAATTACCCATCAGAATGTAATAAATTGTTCATTCGGGAATTGAAAAACCCTCCGAGATTTTTTGGGTCTAGTCCGATCAGCCGCACGTGGCGCATTATTCGGCAATCTCAGATGATAAAATTGTTACACTGATTCCATTTGTAAAGATCTGGAAGCCACAGCAAAAGGTGCAGAGTGCGTACTATGGTTAACGGAAATTAAATCAGTAACGCGTGTTCGAACAAAATAGAATGTCAATCCTCCGACATCAAAATCTATCCACCAATGGGAAAGAACTTAAAAAGGAGACCGGAACTTTGGTATCTCAAACTGACAAGTATCTTTAAGTTTTCGTGATAGAAAACACTGTTGATCGTGTGCGTGATTCATTTTGTAGGAGTTCTGATAAGTCTATTCGACAAGCCAGTAACAACATTTCATTCTTTTCGAGCACGTCGCTGTATACCCGTGACTGATTTAAATTCCGCTAACCAAATTATGCACTACATCTTTTGCTGTGGCGTTCACATCTTTATTGATGAAATCAGTGCAATACATTATCGTCTGCGATTGCCGAATAATGCGCACAATTTAGCGATCGGACTTACCAAAAACTCGATTTCCCAAACCACGATTTACAGTTTATTACATTCTGATACGTAGTTCCGTAATAATAAGCCATACTTTTGATACAAACCAATTTACCCATCCATCTATCTATATATAGTTATTTTTTGCTATATTTAAAAAAGATTTATTATTTACGAAAAACAACTTTGAAAAATTACTTATTTAATTATTCTTTCAAAATTTGATTTCAGTTTAATAAAAAAATTTAAAAAAACTTACAGATATGGAACTTTTTGAAGAGAAAAAAAAACAATTTCCGTCGAACAACATCTGTCATCTGTCTTTTTCAATCTGTTTCGAATGAAACTGATCGGCAGATGGTTTTTAGATACTGAATAAAAGTGCTAAAATACTAGATTTTTTGGGAATTGAATAATTGATTTTTTCCTTTCAAATAATACACTTTTGACCAATTTTTAAAATTTGTATTTAAATAATATTTCTACTCTTTAAAATTTTTGAATAGTTTGTAGCCACATTCTATAAAATGCTGGTTGTACAATCTTGATTTAAATACTACTCTTGTTTATTGGTACATTAAAAAAATATTTTAACAAAATCTATAAACTGTTGAAAAACATAATATTGATAAGCTATAGCGTTTTCTCCTAATTTATAATCTGAATAAGTTTGAATATTACGAACTTTAAATTTGGATAAATAATTTCGCAATACTTTTTGGTTTATTTGTTGTTGAAAAAGAGAGTTTGTAAATAACTTATCTTAATATACAAGCATAATTACGCATAATCTTCTTATAACAAAATATTTTTGTAATAAATTGGCCGAAAATTTTAGTTTTTGCTTTTTTTTTCTTTAAAAAAATTAACGCTATTATTTTGGTTTTAATCATGCATTATAGATATACAATCCTATTTAACTGGAATATCAGAAAATATAGGAGAATGCAAGAAGAAAAAATAAAAGGCTTTTATTAGACAATTTTATGCTTTTGTAAACCTTCCTTTACACTTTAACGTTTTTTGTGAATTCTTCAATCTACTTAAAGCCCTCAAGTTGCTTGTTGTTTTCGCAGCTTTAAAACTGAAACTTTAAAATGCAACCTTTAAGAAAGTAAGAAAGTAGTTAAGGCATTTTTCTTGTCATCCCATTTTCAAATTATGATTCAAAACTCTTAAGGTCCTATTTTGGAAATTGCGAAAGTGAATTAGAATTCGTTCATGGGAGAAAAGTTTAGTATTGTATTTTAAACTTTTTGAAATATCAGTGTTGAAGATCACAAAATTCCTATATACGAATTTAATCATGACGTGAGCCCTCGTTCCTTCGGAGATTGTCATACAGATCAATGGGGGTTGCTTCAAGTTAAATCAAATTGGGCTTCAATGGAGTGATACAAAAATTTGAAGAACGAGGTACCAACTCATATTGCGCAATTAACGAATATTAACGGACAAGACAGCTAGTTCGGAAAAGAAATGCATCTATGTCGTCTAAAAGTTTTTTTTTTGTCTCAATGATTGACATTATTATGTGTCTTCAGATAGAAGGATGAAGAAAAATGTGATATTTCCCTGCTGAGCAGTGGGGTTCACAAAGTACGGAAAAAAAAGAGGAAATATTATAACTATCTGTAAACAAGAGAATTTTAGCCAAATGACTGATATTTATGGATTTTGGCTGATAAAATGGCGTTGACAAAACAGTTAAAAAGGGAAGGGGATACATTGGTTGATTTTTGAACCAAGCTCATCCTTCTAGAGGTCATACATCTCAGTTGAAATATCGATTGCCTGTCCTTTCATGGAAAAACGTTAATTTATTTAGTGGATTTCTTAAGTTGATAAACATCGTAAACATCGCAAATTTAATCGAAAAGAAAATTATTTGCTCAGCTTAAATGGAACGAGTAAATAGGGATTGAAACTGTGTTTTCTTAAATTAACACAGAGTAAAAAAAATAAAAAAGAAATTTTACACAAAAATAAATTTTTTTTTAGCATTTTTATAAATCTATGTTAATTAATATTAAAATATTCAAACACATAATTATTAAAAGAAAAATGAATTAATTGATTTGAGTACATTGAGTTTTTATTAATATAATTTAAATTTGAATATAAGAGATCAAATTTATTACTATTTGCATATATTAGTTGGGACAAAAATCGCCCATCCGGTATATGGGTTAGCATGCTACTGTTTTGCCAGGCCGGGATTTTAACCGGGGAAACATGGATTTTGTAAAAGAAGTGCCTTTGCGGGGGGTATCTAAATAGCCGTCGAGCCGCGCCCCGTAGTGTGGTTGAAAAAGGAAGAGGGGGAGCCCTGATCCCTAGAGTGCTCTCCCTCAAAATTGGGGTGGAACCCGCCAAAATGTACTGTCACCTGTATAGTGCTCAAAGCTACGGCTAAAACAGGCGTACATTTAGCAATTTGTGGCGATGAATTTCGTGGGCCTCGATCTGACATCGTCAGACAGGTGACATTAAGAACAATAACAACATGACAATAAATCATCCAACAGTATGTAATTTGAGTATGATACTTTTTATTTTTATCAGTATATATAATTATAATAACTTTAAACTAAGATTTTACTTAACTTAAATGGTACGTATTGAATATTTGATATTGTCATTTTGAAAAAAAAAAATTTATATTTCAAACTACGTGTTACTTATAAATTGAATAATAAAATATTTTTTTGTAAACATTTTAAATAAAAAAAAAAAAAAAAAAAAAGATGAAATAAAAAGTAAGGTTTTCAAACTATTAATTTTAATTTACGGAGCTTTGAAAGAGATTTTATCTCTTTACTCAGATAACATTCAATTCAAACGTTGCTTGGAGACTAAATATTATTAAAAGAGGCAGAGTTGAGGATGTTATGCAATAAATACCCACAAATGCCAATTTCAATGCACTAATGCACATTGATCTTTAATCGGTGTAGAATAGATTAATTGAACCCATTTTATAATCTTTGTTTTTTTCCAAGATTTTACTCATTTCTAGTATTGTTATTTTTTTTTTTTTTTTTGTTATTTAATGATAAACAAGTAATAAAAAAAATTTTTTTAAAGTCAATTCCTACTTCGGTCAACAAAGAAATATTTTATCAAATAATTACAATTAATATAAATATTAAAAATACGTTACAAAACCCAATATTAAAGGCAATTAACTTTTTTAAAATTTTCCTTAAAATTCTATTGTCATCCAAAAATCGTGTATAAAAATTTCAGTTCAACTGAAGGCTTTAAAACGTGAGGAAAGAAATCTTTTAAAAATTTGACCCGTCTCTAAAAATGAAAAGCCAACGTGACTCTGTATTTGTAATTCTTTAAATAATTAGTTTCAGTCAATTCATTTTAAATAATTATAATTAAATTATCGTATATCACTCAAAACAATCGAGTGTAGAAAATTTCAGCTCAAATGAGTGCCTCTTAAAATTTGAAAAAAACACACCTTTTAATGTTTTGACACAAGACGTCAAAATGGTTAGCTAAGTCACAAAAAATGATGCCAACGTGGCTGTACTGTAATTCTTTGAATAGTTGGTTTTAATCAATTAATATTCATTAATTATAATTAAATTGCCGTATTGTCATCCAAAATAATCGTGCCTATAAAATTTCAGTTTAATTGAGCGTTTTAAAATGTATTTTATTAACAATGGAAAATTTGAACAAGAAATACATATAGGGAGTTGTGAACTAATATTATAGGAATTGAAAAAAATATCCGTATAACAGCTTTATTTTTAAAGAACATTTCTTGTGAATACTGTAGATCTTTAACAGGAGAAAACTCTTTGGAATTTTTTTTGAAAACTTTTTGAAAGACTTCTGTTGTATCTGTAACATTTCTGATTTCTACAAAAGTAAACTCTAATTACTTAAAACTCTACAGTGATAATAATGACAGAATTTTTGGAAATAAAACTCTATTACTTTAAACATATGATTGTATAACTGAAGAATCTTTGGAAATATTTTAATGGATAATTTTTCTATTTATAAACATTTAAGCATCATGGCACATTTGAGTAAAAACAAATTATACTTATACAAATGAATTAAAGAGAAAAAAGAATTGTTCAGTATCACACACGTAAAAGTAAGTTAAATAATTGTCGAATTATATTTAATGTTTTAAAAATTTGTATGTATTTATTGTAGAGCAGTGTATATTCTGCTGCCTCTTTTATTTTTAAACAAAATTTATTGAAATAATTCCTTAAAACATTAAATTAAAGTAATATGAATTTAAATAAAATTTAAATTTAAATTAATTAAAGTAAGAGAAAGCAACAACCGAAGTGAAATACAGTACAAATATTCCGTTAATTTACTTTCTTATTTTTGGGTCATGAATCTAATATTAATTAAATTGATTGTTATTTGTAAACTTCTTTTAAAAATGATTAAAAATTAAAAAAATACTGTTTTCACGGATGTGAATAATTACATGAATTTAAATGCATTCTTGAAAAAATGCGTTGGTTGAAAGAAAAGTTTCTCAAATGGTTTCATTACTGATTCAAAATAAGGTAAGCATTTAGTTCTACTGTTTCATCACAGATGGCAGCACCAAATACATAATTATTGCTAACTTTCGAGAGAAAGTAATTTCTATTCCTTTCAAATTATTACAATTTTCCTTCAGTTTAAACGGTACAAAGAAAATGGCAGTTAAAACAACAATTGCAGGCGTCCAAAAAATTATCCATATCATACCTATATTTTTCATAAAATAAAAGCGCGAGTTTAAAATACATAAAAGTTTTTCACATAAAATCGAGTTTCCATCATTTTGGAAATAAACACAATGATCAAATTAATAAAAAATTAAACTCATTGAAGTTATTTATACATAGGAAATAATACTATGGAGATGGTTAAAACAAGGTATCGAACTATTATCTCAATTTAAACAATTTATTTCACAAATGTAGGGAAATATCCCCCAAATAAGAATCAAGTATAAAAATATAAGAAAGGTGTTTTTTTAAAAAATTTTACTCTGGTTAATTATTACGAATAAGAAGAATAATAAACTTGAAATTACTTGAATGTGAAAAATTACTATTAACCCACGATCACTCGCGCGGGGTGATCTGTACACCCCAGCAACAAGAAAAGCCTCCTAGGATTCCAAAAGAATGCAGAACCAGATTTTTTTGGCCCAAAATTTTGGTCTTGAACCTTCAGGCCTGATGCTATCCATGTTGCTCGGACGATTGGAACGTAACGACCTTCAAAAGTTTATCTGGGGTGCAGAGAACTCCCTGTGAGCAGTTGGGGATATGAATACAGTCAGCTCTGAATATTTGGAAAATTATTAATATATTATTTTTCTACTTTCTACTATCCTTATCATTAATAATAAATAATGTTTTTTACTGGTATATACCGTTTTACTTATCCCTGCTCTTCTAGGCTCCTTCGGAAACCCCAAACCCCTAGGTGCTCGCTCCAGTCGCCTAAAGGGCAAACCGGTACTGTAATGAATATTAAAATACAATAGTATAAATAGCTAACTGTGTTTAAAACAAATATATTTGTTTAAATAGTTTATAATATCATTTATATTACGTTATTTAAAATTAATTATTAATTTTCGAAATAAATTCAAGATATGTGTAATTCCATTAGATATACATCACGCTTCTTATTTTTATTTGAACTCGTATTTTACTGAACAATTTCTTAAAAAGGTCAAACAATTTGTTAAAAATATTTAACCTTTATAAAAATTTTACAAGAAAATTTTTCCTTTGTTACATTATAAAACAAGGTAGAAAGAACTATTTACTATAGATTTAAAAAAATGAAATATTTTATTTTCGGTTTAGAATAACAGCGCAATATAAATTCTATGGTTAATTTATGAAATTTGGAAAGTCTCCTTAAGAATTAAGATAATTAGAACTAATTTCTAAATAAGAATTAAATTTTAAGTGAGTGAAACTTTTTTCCAGAAAAATAAAAAGAGTTTTTCCATATTTGAATATAAAAATGTGATTATGATTATGATCTCGGAAATGATTAACACATTCGCTGCTAATAAAAGTGGTATATCCATCCCCAATCACCGAATTAAAATAAAGCATGTTGTGACATCTCTCGCGTTCTTCATCTAACATAACCTCTACGTTTTTGACGGCCACGATTAATGAGCAAAACTTTTCCAACCCAAATCCAAGAAGTGAAACGAAGCATAGATGCAAATAAGATAACCTTTAAAAGGATAGAAAGTTTAGTGAGCAATGATGGCAATTTAGAGAAAGCTCTGTTTGGAAAACGTAGAAGTGTAATTTGACGGCCTACCAAAGCATCACGGATATCAAGCCATTAATACAAGGTGCATACTATTGCACGTGAGCCCAACAGCCTACCTGATAGGGATTGAACCATTGAGTATTCAACCAAGGTAGGAAGATTATATTCTGAACGCTAGTATATTATTGGGACGAGATTAGGCAGATATAATATATTTATATTGATAAGTGATCTAATTGCGCGATCTGAGTTAGTTAAAACTGCGTACTTTGGTTTATTCTCACTTAATATGTTTGTTCGATATCTAAGTAATTTAAGTTAAATTCTTAATAAAAGTCATATTAAGAATTATATAATGTCTCATCATTCCGAGAATCCCACACCTCTAACTTACGCGGAAACCCCACGACATAGCTATCGAATGATGGCCTTTGTCGCAATGTAACTTATCATAGTCCAGGGATGGCGAACCAGTGGCACGCGACACAATATTTTGGGCACGCAAGCGATTAAAATGGTTTGCATTTTATTTCAAAATAACAAAGTTCACTATGAAGTATTACGAAAAATCGCAAGTGATCGTTCGCGGGGCGGTGGGAAGCACATGCGTTCGTTATTGTCTAGCCTTTGTTACATTGTGGATTACAATTGCTTATGATGCAAAGTTTGTCTACGCATAGCATAGTCAATTTCATTGACACAACTGTATTTTAAAGTTTATTTGTGTTATATTTACGATTTTTAATACATGGCTAGTTCAGCAAAAGAACAAAAAGTGCAAGATAGTAAGTGTAACAGAGAATTTCAAATGTGTTGAATCTAGAAATATTGCATTATTGTGTGTTTTATGTTCTGGAATAGTGGTATGCAGAACCTCGTCTGTAAAACGGCATTTTGAAACAAATCACATATCCTCTTGTCAAAAAAGGGAACCACATCAAAAATAATTAATTGCTTAAAAACCGATTGGCAGATGACTCCAATTCAGCATGCATTCTAATAAAAATAACATATTACACTCCTAATTTAAATTATTTGTCATCCACAATCTGCAACAACAGAAATCACTCTAATGTTTACTTTAATTTGAATTACACGTATAACTAAAATATTTACAACTATACAGTACAAATGGTATTTTTTTTTCGTAGTAAATAAAGAGTTTTGTTTTGTTTGTGTTTGGTTTTATATTATTTTATATTATATTCAAAATTATTTGACGACAGGTCTATATCTTATTAAATACTTATTTAGAAAAAAATTGCACGTTGATCCATAAAGGTTTGCCACCCCTGTCATAGTCGATCGTCGTCACAGAGTGGTTCCGGCGCTGGCGCCGGCATACGAAGTAACACTATGCTGACGCGCCAGCGAACGTGTTAAGATTTTGATTTGAGTAAAACCTAAATAAAAAACAAAATTGCTCAACAATACATTTTTGTTTGTTTACACTATAATTAAAGAAATAGATAAGAAATTCGATTGTTCTTTAATTAAGAAAATTTATTTGAAATCGAAGGATATTTATATCCAGAAATCTTTAAAGATTTATCCAATGTATTCAAGACACAAAACTGATTATAGTTGGCTGCTTTAAAAAATTAGGTGTAATTATAGGTATTAAATGAAATATCGCTGACAACTTTTGTCATCCGCTCTTTACATTCAACTGAACTTTAAGAAGTAATTAAAAAAATTAAGTCAATTCCTACTTAGGTCAACAAAGAAAATTTTTACATTAGTTACTTTTTATTAAATATTTACAATTAATATAAATATGTATATACATATGACAGAATCACACTATTAAGTGAGAAAATAGGAAGCGATTTTCTTTGCAATTTTCCATTTTCCTTTCTGTATAGGGTGTTGGACTATTATTTTTGTTTGTTATTATTTATTCATTCATTAAATTTAATTATTCCAATAAAATAGTATAGTGAAAGGAAATCACATTCTCAGAAATTAGGCCATCCCAAGTAGTATTCGAACCCACGACCTTTGGGTTAGAAGTCCAACGCTCTATCCATTAGGGACACAACGAGCCATTTCCCTTTTTATTTATGCTGTTGGACTACTATTTTTGTTTGTTACTATTTGTTTATTTTTAAATTTAATTAATGGATTAATATTTGAAAAAAAACTGTAAAAAAACTGCGTTTTGCGTCTTCTCATTCTTGATCCTCCTCCTCTTAGATTAATAGTGTATTGTATTGTGCTTAAACACTAAGATCTTAATAAACAGATTTTAGTATGAAGGAATTTAGTAGTTCTTTGTTACTTTACACAGACATAGGTAGCATGAATAGTGGAGAGAGGGTGTCTGTCCCCAGGGGTGGGGACAACACAAGCCGTTCAAACATTTCCGTATAATTTGCTCTCTCTTTTTAATTATTGTTGATTAAGTAGAGTTAGCAATATGAAAATCTTTACAGATTTCCGTTTTCGTTTTCTGTGTTTGATCAACAAACTTGAGCAACTTTATCTCTTCATTTTAAGCAAAATAGTATAATTAACTTTACCTCTCCCTGAACTTTTCTCCTTTGTGTTAGCAAAAAAAGAAGGGGGGCGGGGAAACGCGAATTAAACTAATTTCTTTTTACTCACACTGCTATGCACTCGCCACAGAATTCCATAATAATTCCATAACTAGTAAGAGATGAGTTGTTTTTGTGTGGCGTTTGTGGGGTGAAAGTAGCTTAGACAAACAAAATTGACTCGTGTCACAGGCTATTCCGAGGGTATTTCAAAGTCAAATTAGCCTCCTTTCTACGAAACACGTGAAATCCACCTCTTTTTCTTTTCACACAACACATCCTAAATCTCTTCTTTGGGGCTGGTGCTTTCCGTACTTGGTTCTGTTCCCAGAAGGGAAATCTTTTCGTGTTAAAGGATTTTAGCTTCGTGTTAAGACAGTGCTTCTCAAACTTTCAACGTTTGCTACCCAATTTTCAATCGTAGTCTTCGTTGCCCCACCCCAATACAATAATATATTGAGTGCAATAATAGTGTACTTTTCCCGCGATAAAGCTAACATACGACCTTAATTATAAACTACATAAATTATCAGGATAAGTATTAAATTTTGCGTCCATTACCTTTAAGAAATATATAGTTTATTTAAGTTATTTTTATGTAATAAGAAAAGTATGTTATATTTACTTTCTAATTTTTAATTTAGAACAGATTGCAATAAAAGTGCAAAGCGTATTTTTATTATGTCAGAATGTATATTTTGTGTTTTACTTCCTTTCAGTATATTAATAATTCTTTAAAAAAATAATATTTTACTTTTGACTTTTTGATATGTTCCCTCCCCTCAAGGTGGGCGCGTCCCACAGTTTGAGAAACGCTGTGTTAAGAGGAAAAGAATGTATGAAAATACTTAGTACTTTGTCGGGACCGTTGTATTATTTCGTGTTAACCGGTATTTCCTCTTAAGCTTTTCGCGTTAAACGCATTTCACTGTATGTATCAATTAGGCAACAAATGATTCTGTTTACTAGTTTTTCCTACTAATTAGCTTTTACATTAAACTGAACCAGATTTTTTTCATGAAATTCACCTAAATTTGTAGTTCATTGCTGCATAAGGTTGATATTCATATACTAACTTATGTACTAATATGTAACAACTTTTAAACATCGGATATTCCATATAGGCATGTGTTTTGGTTCATTGAAGCAAAAGTTTTGTATGCATTCAACTATCTGGCTTCTGCTTATTATGTAGAAAAACTGCCTCTGGCCTCTTGACATTTTTGAGGGAAGTTTGGTGTACAGAAATTCGATATTCTGCATACCTTTTACTTGGAAAGTTTTTTTTAAAAAAATAACTATAACTCAAGGAGAAAAAAATCCTTTCTTATTGATCTAATCTTTATTTTTTTTCCTTTCCTTCATAAAAATAAGATATTTGTATTTTACGCAAAAATTTATGGTTTTCTATAAGCTAACGATATTTTTTTAAGTAAATAAAGGAATGCGGTAAGAAATTAAATAAATTACGTACGGACGTAATTCAAAATATCTCTGCTTCAACTGTTTATAAGAGAGTCGAAAAGATAGAAAAGTAGTTTACTTTTCATTTCTTTTCCCATTTGCATAAGCAAATTTATTTTTGGTAAAATAAATAGAATTATGTTCACGAGCGAAAGTGAAATAGAAAGAAACGCAGATGAAAGAAGCAGATAAAAATATAAGTTTATTTACTAAACAAAATCAACGATCTACTACTTACGAGTTAATAGTTTTTTCATACTATATGTTGTATAATTTTTAGTGCGTGAAAGTACCAAACTCAAACACAGATAACGAATCTTTTATCTAAACTAAATATTTTTGCAAGATTCTCAACTTTAAGGATAAAATTTACAGTAAGACTTAACCGGAGATAAAATCGAATAAAACACTTACAGAGAAAATGGTAAAACAATGCAAACAATAAAACAATCATCCAAAACAATCGCGTATAAAAACTTTCAGTTCAACGGAATGCTTTAAAATGCGAGAAAAAAAATCTTTTAAAGTTTTGACCCAAGTCGCAAAAACTGAAACCAAAGTGGCTGTATCTGTAATTCTTTAAATAATTAGTTTCAGTCAATTAATTATAATTAAATTATCCTATTTTTACCCAAAACAATAGGGTATAGAAAATTTCAGCTCAAATGAGCGCTTAAAATGTGAGAAAAAAAACCTTTTCTAGTTTTGACACAAGTCACCAAAAGGGTCACTAAGTCGCCAAAAATGATACCAACGTGGCTGTGTATTTGTAATTCTTTGAATAATTAGTTTTAATCAATTAATTTTTATTAATAATAATTAAATTACTATATTGTCATCCAAAATAATCATGTGTGCAAAATTTCAGCTCAAATTGTACGCTTTAAAATGTATTTTACTAACGATTGAAAATTTTCCCAAGATAAATAAATAAATATATAGAGCACGTGAGCTAATATTAGGAATTGAATGAGAAGCCGTTTAACCGATAAAACACAAAAGGAGTTGTGTTTTTTAAAAGCTTATTTACAGAAACACAAAAAAAATTTAATTTTTTAATTTCATTATGTATTATTTTTATTTGTTTTTTTTGTGATGGATTAAGTTTTTGTTTTGATTTTTTTCAATAAATAATATTAAACCAATTTTTTTTTAATTAAATTTTCAGTTTTATTATGTAATTTCAACTATGCTAAAATATAACACGGGATTTCAAACCCTAAATGACAGTTCTTAGCTTAAGGCATCCGAATACGTACGGAACCGTGATTTTAAAAAAAGCGCATAAATGGATAATTTTCATGATATTTAGTGTCACTTAGATTAGAATACATGTAAAAAAATTGTTTTAGGACTTTTGAAAAAATTATTTAAATACAAATTTGGCAAAAATTTAAACTTAGAATAATTTTTTTCAAAATTTCTCCTTTTATAAAAATGCTTTTAATAATAAAATATTTTGCTTATATTGAAAAAGACTTTTCCAGAAGTCTAACTAAATTTTGAAAAATTAACTTATTTGGTTACCATTTTTTAAAAAAAGGGGGTTTTTATAAAAAAACCCCTTGTTTTATTTAAATTGGTTTTTTAAAATTTTTAATTAAATTTTTCAAAATTCTAGTTAGCCTCTGTAAAAGGTCTGAGCTATATACAGGCAAAATATTATTATAATAGAAGCTTTTTAAAAAAGGAAGAAATTTTAAAAAAATTTGCCCATTCTATTTTTTTTGCCAAATACTGTATTAAAAAATTTTTTTTAAAATTCCCTTAAAAAATTTATACATGTTTCTAATTAAGGACCTAAATATCATAAAATTATCCATTTATCGCTTTTAAAATCACGGTTCCGAACGTAGTCGGATACTAAATCCAATTACGCAACTCGAACACAAATTTAACATAATATTTTCGCTTCCCTCTAACCTTTTTTAGGCTGACAGTGGATGGTGACGTCACTTTTCCGATTAATGTGTCGAGTCAAAATTTATCTCATTAAATAAGATTTCTAGCAAAATAAAAATGTAAAAAGAAACAAACTCCGTGACAATATTCTTTTTTTTTAAAGTCTTAATTACCATCGATGGGTTTTTGGAGTGTTTTAATGTCCCATGTGTCAGTTTTAACTATCGAGGTGCCGTTAGAAATAGAATTATTCTGTTTCACTGCAGACAAAATGAGGGGGAAAACAATTTACCCTGTAAAGGGAATGGAAAGATAGCAAAATAAGTACTTAAAAAACTATTCTTCGATTTTTTTTTAAAACTAAGATTTATATTCATGAGTAGAATATAAATTTAGTTTGTGTAATTTTTTTTAAAAAATCTTTACAGTTTTGGAATTTAGAGATTTTTTTTTGTTGTACAGCTTCAAAATCTGAAATCAAAAGTAATATAAGTAATATAAAAGTAAATAAAAAAGTAATATAAAAAAATTAAGTCAATTCCTACTTAGTCAAAATAGAAAATTTTTATTTTAGTTACTTTTATTTAAATAATTACATTTAATATAAATATGTATATACATGACAGAATCACAGTATTAAGTGGCAAAATGGAAAGCGATTTCCTATTTTCGTTTTCATAAAGGGTGTTGGACTATTATTTTTGATTGTTACTACTTATTCATTCATAAATCACATTCACAGAAATTATGCCATCCCAGGTAAGATTCGAATCCACGACCTTTGGATTAGAAGTCCAACGCGCTATTCATTGCGCTACAGGGACACAGCGTGTGATTTTCCTTTTTATATAGGGTGTTGGACTATTATTTTTGTTGCTTTTTTCATTAATCAAGTTTAACTAATGAATTAATAGTTGAAAAAACTGTATTAACATCAAGTGTCATCCACTACAAGTTTAAAAAAATGTATTCGAACCTGAGTGGATGAATAAAAAGTATTTTAATAACGATTAAAAATTTGAACAAGATATATATATATATACACTGGTGTGCAAAAC
Source organism: Trichonephila inaurata madagascariensis (assembly GCA_019973955.1). Classification (NCBI taxonomy): domain Eukaryota; kingdom Metazoa; phylum Arthropoda; class Arachnida; order Araneae; family Nephilidae; genus Trichonephila; species Trichonephila inaurata. Next base: position 99,383 of record BMAV01001059.1, read on the forward strand.
TTAAGCAACAGGTGGGTTTATTGCCATAACTTCACGAAAAATCATCTGAGAGACATGAAATTCTGAAATGAGGGAGAGTATTATGTACGAAGGATGACGAAAGCATCGGCGCTGAAAAGGAATACAACGCATAGGGTATGGAATCAAAAAAAAACAAGCTTTATTGAACGCATAGTATCGTTAATCATGATTGTCTATCCAACAGGAAGAACAACAAGCAGATGTTCCTTAAAAGGTATATGCCTCCTTACTACAATGGTTGCTTTGCACCGTCTCCGCATACTCAGAACCAGCTGGTGCAACATTTCTTTAGGTAGGAGTGCCCATTTTCAATCAACATCTGTTTGAGTTGTTGGTTGTACTCCGGATGATGTGAGCGGTGGCAATACATTCCCCAAAGCATCCCACACATGTTCGATGGGATTTTAAATCTGGGGAACACGCTTGCCAATCCATTCGAGTGATATCTTCACTTTCCAGCAGCTCCTCAACAGCAAGAGTGCGATTGGAAGTGCATTGTCATCCATAAAAATGAAGTCTGGGCCAATGGCACCTCGGAAAAAATGCAGATGGGGAAGAAGTACTCCTCACAATAGCGATCCCCGGTTACAGACCCTTTGTCGAAAAGGGAAGCTCAGTTCCGCCGTTCAGCATAATGCCAACCCCGACAAGAACTCCAGGACCACCGTAACGATGTCTTTCCTTGATGTTACTGGATAAAACCGGGTCCCGATCTCTCTCCAAATCAAACGCGTTGAGAATCGCTTCTGGTACTGAACCGACTCTCATCCGTAAAGAGAACACGACTCCATTGATCAGTTGTCCAGTTTTGTGCTCTCTGTCTCACTGTAAACGGTGGCTTCGGTGGCCATCTTTCAACGGAGGCAGTGTTCAGGACGGCGGGTGAACAGGCCCCCTTTGTGAAGGCGTCTGGCCACAGTAAACCGCGACACTTGTCGACCCGTTGCTGTACAGGGTTTCTGATCAATGGCGCTTGCTGACTGCTGTCGACCTCTTTTCGCCTGCAGGATGATATATCGGTCATCCCCGCAGTTGTCGTCCTCGGGCGGCCACCCCAAACCCTTTTCTAACAGCTGTACCTGTGGTTTGGAACGCTTTCCAAGCGCGCAACGACACTTTTGTTGATTCCGAACTCTGCAGCTACACTGGTGACAGTACGCCCCTCCTCCAGCTTTCCGATCATTCTTCCACGTGTGAAATCATCCAGATGATTTCTTCTAGCCATATTTCACGAACTGACTCACTGGCACTTGCAGAGAATATGGTGAATTGCGTCTCCGTCCTTCATTTCATTCTACTGTTGAGCTGCGCGCGCCGACATCACGCGTTTTGCGTACGCTCACATCGCTTCTGACGTTTTGTTCCTGATATTTGCATATGCATGACGTTTCTACTGACTTACGTGTTCCCTCTACTGATCTCCAGACCTCCTTTTCTGCAATTTCATGGCTATCTGCTAAATTTTTACATTGTTGCTTAAGTTTCGCACACCAGTGTATATATAGGGAGATTATGAACTAATATAGTATAGGAATATAAAAAAAAATAAAATTATAACTTAAATCAAATTATAAATTATAACAGAGCATATATATTTAATCAAGAGTGTATATTTTATTAATCCATGCATTTTTAAGTATTAATCGAAATTTATATCTAAAATTTATTTTCAAAATTAAATTGATTATAAAATTTCAGTAAGTAGGTAAAATGTCTTTCTATATATTTTTGAATTCAATGACGGAAAAAAATATATAGAGCAATAATAATAATATAAAATTCACATAATCTCCACACAAACAACGAAATCCGAAACAATACATTATTATTTGATAAATCTGTCATTATTATGAATGCTTTCTTTCTGGAAAATAGAATGTTTTAAAGATTATAGGAGTTTATAAGAAGTTGAAGGACATATATTACAATGCTTATCTGTAGATGTACCATAACAAATTAATTTACATGAATTAATCTGTTTTACTTACTAAAGTTCCTAAAATATGAGCGACGTTTTTTCCTCCAATCTTTTATGGGCCAGAAAGCAAAAACAAAGTAAAGAAATTAATAAATATACTGCCAAAAATTATTTATAACTAACACGGTTAATTTTAAAGCCCAACCGCCATGAAAATTTAGTATTTGTGGTGTCGACAGACAAATTTTCCGAAGCTCTCTTTGAAGAATGTAGTGCAAGTGGTGTTGGATAGACTTAGGATAGGTGAAGACGGATGTTTTCGTTCACTGCTTTGTTGTTTTATGGTTGGATCAGGATAAACCAAGTTTTTTCCCTTTTGAAAAA